>JAKVQV010000038.1:0-77816 GCA_030490795.1 Saccharomycopsis sp. yHQL182
GAAGTCGAAGGATAGATGGTGGTAGTAGACAATCCAGATCCAGTCCATGGTTCCGTAGTGGTGGTAGTGGTATCTGGAATCTCGACTTCCACGGTCACATGCTCACTAGCAACTGTTGGATAAATGGTCGAATAGGTCGATGTGTACGATCCAGTCCATTCAGTGGTGCTGGTGTCAGTTCCTTGAGGAGTGAAGACCTCCACGGTGATGGTACCTGACGATCCTGAGGCTGGATAAACGGTAGTCGAAGAAGTGTAAGTTCCAGTCCAAGGCTCAGTAGTCGAGGTCCATGGTTCTGGAGTTTCAACTTCGACAGTTGGGTTTATGGATGCATCAGTAGGAATGATGGTAGTGTAAGTGTAAGTAGAAATACCGGTCCAGTAGGTGGTGGAAGTGTCTGTTGATCTGGCAGTGAAGACTTCAACCGTTACTGTGGCAATGCCACCATCAGAAGTAGAAGGATAAATTGTTGTTGTAGATAAGCCGGATCCAGTCCAAGCCTCGGTTGTAGTTGTAGTGGTATCTGGGTCATACTCGATAACCGTATCGGTTCCAATAGTTAAGGAAGTGGTTTTAGTGGTAAGTGACGTAGTTGTACCAGTCCAATATTCTGTCGTAGTAGTGGTATGATGCTTTATAGAAGTACTAAGTGTGGTAGCAAGAGTACAGTCACTGCTATCTTCCTCATCAGCTGCGAAGATGTATCCACTGAAATCTTCAATACCAACATCACTTGGTGTAGAGAAGGTAATGTTAAAAACAGTTGTGACTTGAATATTTGTGTAGACAATTCTGAGTGGATAGTAGTAACCCTCAAGCAAGTACTGGTGGTAAGTCAAGGTAGCACTGTTAGTCTTCTGGTAAGCCTTGGTTGTAAACAAATTGTAACCGGATGCAGCACTAGTATGGTTAAAACTTGTTGAGTCACAACAAGTGAAAGCGTCATCAGTACCAAAAAAAAGCATAGCAGAATCATCAATAGCCGTAAGAGTAATACCATAGAAACCAGACTCCTGTGCGTAGAAGTAACCCTTTAATTCCATCGTGTAATTAGTAATAGTGAGCTCAACACCATATATTTCACCTTTCTTCACAGTGGTTGAAGTAATACCTGTTATTTCATGCTCAAAATATGGGGATGTAATTCCAGAGGTAGAGCCAACCTTTGTTTTCAGCAAGTAGCCATATGCCATATATTCAGCATTTAAGTAATTGACTTTATCATTATTTTTATAAGAGTAGAATTGAACGTCGAAACCTTCTTTAGAAGGACTGGATTCGAAACCACACGTATAAGCATCAGTAGTAATATCACCTGAACCCGAAGTGTTGTCAGAATCAACAGCTAACACCAGAGAGGTGAAGAGCGTCGACCACAATAGAAATCTAGGAGTAAATTTCATGGTGAAGTACCGTTATGAATTAGTATTAATCTTGATTAATAGAAGAAATAAACAAAAGAATGAAACAAGAAACACAGAAGATGGAATCATTATGAATATATATAATCCAAGGGTCCCTATAATCATAACGTAATATATATTATGAATGGCCTCAACGGCCATAAAAGTTATAGCAAAAAGAGTTCATGTTGATACTCAAAAGAGAGAGGAAAGTTAAGCAACAGCCCATCGATGCTTCTCCGGTTCCTAATTATGCATGGCCGTGCATATGCACCTTTTACCAAATAAAATTGATAATTCGAAATGCTGCATAATATAGTTTCAATCATACAACACCCTACTAATTATTAACCAACTATTACAAATCGATGATTGCGTAAATTAAGGAGAGGAAGCTTAATTGTTTCGGCTATTTGGGTAGGTGACTAGTTTCCCACAATTGAAAGAGAACGAAGAAATGAATGAACATAAGACCAAGAGGCCATAAGACCAAGAGGCCATAAGACCAAAAAACCAACAAAACAAGAAAATCGATAAAAACAATAAAACCGATGAAAATAAGAAACCAAGAAACCCATGAAAGTCTAAAAAATCTTGGGACATGAAACATGCAGTTTTGTTCTATGTTCTTCCTGTTATAACAGGATATATTATTAATCAAGACACGAACAGATATTGCTGTTTATGACATCGTGACAAAGCTTTGGGCTTGTGCGTATTATCAACTGTCTCATCTAGGAAATGATGTTGTTGACAAGACACTCTAATTCGAGTGTAAGACTTTATAGTGTTTCGGTTAGATATTAAATTAATAATGAAATCACTATAGGTGCTTCATTATATTGCCGAAAAATAACATTTATCATCAATGTTCCAGAAGAAGGCTAATAAGCTGGGGTGGGTTACTTTCTGCGTTGGTCACGTGAATGTAATTGACGTCGTTAACTAACACGGCTCACTCTCAATATGGTGTCTACCGATTGTGATAGATAGTAAAGGCTGCGTGGTTATCACCATCTTATCTAGTTGTGTTGGTTCTAGATATGTTTCTTGTTAATCGTTGCAGTTACAACAGACGTAAAAGAAAGCCATATATTGAAATATAATAAGAAATGTTCTTTAGTGAAGAGAAAAACACTAAGAAAATAACTATAGAGAAAAGAAGATTTGAATAGTAAAATGAAAGTGCATAAAGCTGATGAATTTCTACTATGTACGGATGTACAGTGGTTTTCCATGATTTTTCCAAACTTTATTTAGTACCAAATTTCAAGATGCATCATCCAACTCTTCGCTTAACTCGAGTATAATATTATTTATCCAGAAGTCTAAAATTTGAAAAATTTTTAATGAGGTTATTGCCACTCACCTACATACTTTGAAGATTAGAATCGTTTGATCTTACAAGATGCATGACAAGTTAGATTGAAGAGTGCTATACTCAGATTTTGTTGAAGGGAATATGCTCTGTATACATTGGCAACCATAACGGCTCTACAGGAAGGTATTTCATTTCAGCCATAAATTCTAGAAGGTGCGGCAAAATATTTGCTAAGCGATGGTAACACACCTGAAATTTTGAAGAGCCATTTGTGGTACTATTCCAATTTTTATTTGGGCTACCCAACGTGTTGACTCATGTTCAGGTCTCAGCAATTTAATATCATAGGATAGGCCAACTATGCCGGGGTCAATCGCAGATTATTAGTAGCTTTTAACAATAGAAGAGGCAATGTGCAGATTTTATGTGCAATAGGGGTTATTGTAGTTCTGTTGGGGTTTATTAACTAAACTCGACCAGTAGCCACAGTAACGGGGTCTTCCTGTGAAAAATTTTTCGTTGCTACAGTTCTTCACGACCGAGTTAATCACGCTGATGAAATACTGAAAGAAGTATATCGTACATATGGTCGGCAATTTCACTAGTGCAGAAAATCACGGAAAAAAAGGAGTGGAATATTAATTAGTATTAATAATTGAGTAATAGCCTTTAAGCTACTGAAATAGTTCCACCAATTAAGGCCGATACCGATGGCTCGGGACATTCTTAAATATGTACCAACATGATGGGTCAAAATAAGTTTTCAAAAAAGCCATATCGAATGAAGAGCGAAGAGCTATCGTCTTAAGACCGACAGTAAGGCCGCATAAACAGCCCGAGAGAACCAAAAATAAGACACGACAGGCGAATATACTGCGATATATCACTTTCGCGATTCAATCATGAAAAGGAATAGAGACAACTTGTTTCTTCTTGAATTCAGCTTGAAGAATAGGGAGAAGATACCGAACAAAATCGAGGATGAGATCCTAACCAAGTACTTCGAAGCCGGCTTTGATGAGACGGATATGAAAGTTGATGATGTGCGAAATTTCCTAGAGAGCATGGATATACCGAGCATGATCCTTGATAGATACGAAAAGGCCAAACAATATGGCACCCACGAAAATCCTTATATTGACCTAGTGGTTTCAGGGCTAGAAGAGGAGCAGGTTATTGATTTCGACAAATTGACGTTCACGACCTACAAATTAATGATCCTAAGAGATAATTTCAGATATATTGATGCATTTTGGAAAGTTCTCATAGAGCATTTAGATGCACGCAATGGTGGAACGCTGTCTGACAATAAGACAGCGTTATATGAGCGGGAGATTACCTATCCTCAGCTAAAATGGTTAATCAATGACTTGAAACTCAGCGACACGATAAACGACAATCTCATTGTGGATATGATTGCTGCGGGGTCCGAAACAGCAAGTCCCAGCATCACTTTCTACGACTTCATGACCTTACTAGCCAAGACTGACGAGTTTTGAAAGATATACCACAGGTACGGTTCTTATGAGATGATCAAATTTTTTTTTCTGAAATTTTTGAAAAAAATTTTCCCTTAATAACAAACACTATTAAAGAGATAAAGATACGACTTTATTGTATGGAAGTCAGGTGTTTCTCAGTAAGAATTATATCAAGAATCGAACACAGCACAAAATGGTTGATTTTCAAGACCTAGGTGTGGCCAAATGGCTTTCGGAGGCTCTTGCGGCAATGAAAATAACAACACCTACAGCGATCCAAGAGGCCTCGATTCCATCCATTCTTGAGGGCCATGATTTTATCGGAGGAGCCAAAACCGGGTCGGGTAAAACTATTTCATTTGGTGCACCATTGCTCACTAAATGGTCGGAGGATCCTTGTGGAATATTCGGGTTGATTTTGACTCCAACTAGAGAGCTTTCGATGCAGATAGCTGAACAATTCTCTGCTCTCGGAGCCAGTATGAATATCAAGTTATCAATAATAGTTGGAGGGGAGGATATAGTCAAGCAGTCGCTTGAATTGCAGAGACGGCCCCACTTCGTGATAGCTACGCCGGGTAGATTAGCAGATCATATTATAAACAGTGGAGAAGACACTATCTGTGGGCTAAGAAGAGTGCGTTATTTGGTGCTCGATGAGGCAGATAGATTGCTTGGTGACAGTTTCGCCAAGGACATGAAAAGATGTCTTGATATAATCCCAGATCAGCGTCAGACGCTTGTGTTTACAGCTACTGTCAATGACAAGGTGCGAAATCTCCAGAAACAGTTGACGAAGCCGGGAAAACCCGAGGTTTTGGTGAGTGAAATAGAAAGTGTAGATAAAGTGGCTATTCCATCGACGTTGGATATCCTGTATGTGTATATTCCTGGGTATGTTAAGGAGGCATATCTTCACAGTATTTTAACGCATCCAGACAATATCGAGAAATATACTATAGTATTCGTAAATAGAACACATACAGCCGAGCTCTTAAGAAGAACTATAAAACATATGGGTGAAAGGGTTACATCCTTGCACTCTGAGATGCCGCAACAAGAAAGAGTCAACTCTCTACATAGATTTAAAGCCAATGCAGCAAGAATCCTCATAGCCACGGATCTAGTTTCAAGAGGGTTGGATATTCCAACGGTTTCATTGGTTATAAATTTCGATTTACCGCAAGATCCCGACGATTATATTCATCGTGTGGGTAGAACGGCCAGATCAGGAAAAAAGGGAGAAAGTATCAGTTTGGTGACAGATCGAGATGTCGAAAAGGTGCATCGGATCGAGGAAAGAATCAATAAAAAGATGATCAAGTACGAGAAAGTGTCGGATAATAATGTGATCAAAAACTCATTGACTAAGGTCAGTAAGGCCAAACGTGAAAGTATCATGGACATGGAAAGCGAGCATTTTGGGGAGAAAAGAAAGATAAACAAGCGGAAACATGACATGAGCGAGACTGTTTCTAAAGGGGGTAAGAAAGATAAGAAGAGTAACAAGAGTAAAAAGAGTAAAAAGAGTAAAAAGGATTAGAGGTGGCTGGATATCATATAATGCTGTATGTCGTAATATATTATGATTTGATCAATTTGTGAACCCGTAGAGCAGGTGATTGTAAGGTATATTTCAATATATTGTCATATTAAACCTGTAAACCTTATACCCCAGGCCTATAGGGCTCCTTCCCGCCTTAGTGAAAAAAAAATTTCTATAGGTAAAATTGAAAAATTATGAGCTTGATGGGCATAATGATCTATTAAATGGTACTGATGATCATGACAGAGATGACTTAGCATGCCACACCTCTAGCTCCACCAAATGGATCCCATTAAAAAGAAGACGGCAACCAATAACAGATCGTTTAACGGATGCTGGACGTGCAGACAAAGAAGAGTCAAGTGTGATTTAACCAAGCCAAAATGCAGAAAGTGCCATCGATTGAAACTTGAATGCAAAGGGTACGATATCAAGTTGAATTGGAAGGATATTCGATCAGTGGATGCTTCAAACAGGTTGATATCATTGGTTCCTCCTGGAAAGCCCAAAATTGCTGACAATAACGAACTGGATGGGTTGTCTCGTTCCAGCATAGATCTATTGCGATGGAGTATTTGTGAAGATTACTATTATGATGGCAGTTCGTTACTCTTTGAAAATCGGAATACGAACGGAAGAATGTTTGGCCAGGTGTTTCAGGGCCCCTTTTCTGCCTTCAAAATAGAGGAACCTGCCAATAATATCCAGCTATTCTTTCAATTAGGCCAGCAAAATAATGCTAAATCGTCAAACAGTAACATAGATCGCAGAGCATCAAATGAAGATGATGATAATGATCTGATAAGCATCAAGATATGGCTAGATAGCTCGTTGCTTCGATTTGCAGAGATTTCACACGAGTACAACTCAAAAATCTGGCGAATGACCAGCAAAACTGCCAAGCAAGACAAGCAAGAATTGGATCTCAGTAGTGTATTTGCTGGATGCTCTTCTAGGACGGAGATTCTCCCAGATACAGTGCCATTGGCTGAAAGATTTCATGCTATTCGTGACTTTATTTTCCACAAGGTTTCTCTTGGACATAGGGACAGTTACCTAGTGCTTCCTATTTTTAAAGAACTTACGTTGAATTTTAAACATAAAGTGATGAGAAAACTCTGTAATTTCAGTGTTGAAGATTTAAACTACTGGGAAGCCATCATCTGGAAACTCCAGATGCAAAACATATTAAACGATTTTCTTATTCATGAGGGTTATTTGAAAGAAATGGAGCTGTTGCTAACATCTGACTTTGTTATATGTAATGAAGACAAAGACAAGCATTTAATTGATCTTGTGATGAAACAGCTTACTGTTTACTCAATATTATCGATATCAAGCTTCTTTCTCTCTAACAAGAATCTGGACATGAGGAGCTTGTCGATTTTAACGAAATCTTTCTGCGATGAAGTCTTTGAAAGGAACTCGGAATCGTTTATTCGGCTTGGAAATAGACAGTCATTGATGCTTTTATTGATAGTCAGCATTCATGTAAGTAGTGTTTATGGAACAAGAATATCGGAATACTTTCGGATAGGATCGGTTTTACAGCGAGAAAGCGAGCCAATTGACAGATACACAGACACTTTGTATGAGAAGTTCTTTGATTACGACTTAAACACGATGTCCGAAGAGTATTATTTGGAGAAAGTGTTTAAAATCATGTATTTGTTCTATGAATCTACCTTAGTTTATGATCTTGCGGATTTCCAGGTCATTGATATTGACAGGCTCAAATCAGATGACGCAAGAGCAGGGTTGATAATCAACTCCAAAGCTCTAGATCAAGAGGATAAGGATGGTTGTAGAACCATCATAGAGACGGATTACAAAGGTAACAATATCTATGGTGAGATAGATTTATCCAATATTCCATTAGTTCTTCAAAAAAATTTCTTCGACGATATATATAGAAACAACACTAGTCATGAATATGACATCAATCACGACTACGAATTTAACGATGAAGAGGACCCAAAGCCTCCTACATTCACCATCAACTTCAATGTTCCCGATGAACTGACAACGTTGTCACACCCAGGATCTGAAGACAGCTCAATTCCAGCAAATCAAGACTCACTGCTTATAGACTTGTCGGACTTTTTGAGTGCCGATTCCATGTCTCAAGCTAATAGAAAGAAGGACATGAATTTGGTGATTGAATTATCGTTTGGAATCCCGAATTCGTTATTGAAAATATTCCAGATGATTGTCAAACTAGTGAAGCACCAGTACTATTTCATGGTGACCAAGGTGAAAATACGAGAATTTCCTAAGTTATGTAGTGAAATAGAAGATAGTCTTTTGAATTGGCGACTTGAATGGAAGCTATTCCAGGGCCAATCGCAATCCACAAACAAATACGAAGGAGATGATTCAACGAAATTTTGCTCGATCAATCACGAGATTATATATCATAACTTAATGTCGTTTTATCATGGATTGATCATATATTATTTCACGTTAATCAAAGATATTCCTGGTAGTCTTTTGAAGATTCACTTGATCAAGACTATGAAGCATTTAAGCTACTTGAAACATGTGTTGGTGCGTACTGAAGATGGTCAAGGCACACAACGGTACAATTACCAGTCATTTCGACCAAGCTTATTCCAGTTATTTATGGTCAGTGCTGAATGTGATAATAGAATTATCCAGGGAATCATCAAAGAATTGTTTGATTATTACGAGACTAAGTTTCCTACAATGTACATTAAGAACTACTGGAAGGAGAAGCAGGTTATTTACGAGGTGTGGAGATTGAAGAACGAAAGGAAACAGAGTGATTTGAATGCCAATGATGTGAGTTGGATTGATATTTGTCAGAAAATGAAATTTGATTTATTTTTGCTATGAAAGTTTTATATTCACTAATTCATGTACTTATTATATCTACATGGCCTGATCGGTATTATCAGCACGACCTTTTCTAAAAAATGTCATACATATATTGTTAATCTATATGTGAGTTCTCTGAAACAACTGTAACTGTTGCATTCTATATGCCAATACTCTTATCTGCGCTAATCTTAGATTAAGAGTGCTAATACCAGGAGTGCCCTTGAATATATGTGTACGTATTGTCAGGAACAAGGAAGTGTTGCTTACACTGTGTTCAAAATAATTATATTTAGCAAACTGAAACACATACAAACTGAGATCCGAGATTTATTCAATACCAGGATCAACAAACATCCTTCTATTAGCATCCTTCAATAACCATTAAACTCCTCCACAATTCTGTAAGCTTCTTCTATCCCAGGATCTGAGGGACCAGCCAAATCTATACAAACTGTGCTGCTGGTGGTATGATTGATGATAGTTTTCAAATCTTTTATCTTTCTTGCTATACCCATGAAAATTTCCCCGTATTTATTGTTAACTGGGCCACAAAAGACATTAATTGCGTACTGTGAATCAGTAACAATAATGTAGTTGACGTTAGAAGCTCTTCCTTCTTCAACGTCAAGGTGTTTTCTAATGTTACTCCAAATGTCGGAAAGAGCCGCCCTCACAGCAAGAAGTTGCGCATACTCCAGTGATTGATGATTAGGCTTACGGCTGGTACTAAGAAACCATATACGACTTGAAGCGAAATAACCAGCACCAACTACAGAGGAATCGTTGCGTTTCCCGCAAGCGAAGACATATTCTGTATTCATAATAGTGGGAATGACAGGGTTTGACCTATTTGACAACAACAAAAGAAGTTGCTTTATATTAAGAGAAAACTGAGAACATATTGTTGAAACAGTTACGACAGCATCTCAATATATACCCTTTCTACAACTGCGAACTTACTAACCTTTGTAACACAAAGAAGGACCTTTGTGTAACTCATGCATGTTAGGCAATTCACAGGGCGAAATTAATTTGGCCAGTTACAGTCGACGTCTGTGAAAGAGCTACGACAGAGGACAAATCCAGATGGATGGTGTGCATTATCTTCTATAAAAATACGGAAGAGGTCTCATCCTTTATAGAAATACAGAAGAGATGAGTTAATCAATGATTATTTACCATCCATAACAATTTAGTAGCAGAAAATACCATTTAAAGCAGAGCTTGAAAAATAAATAAAGAAAAAAAAAAAAAAAGAAAATTGTAACAAAATCAAGGAACATTCATAATTAATTTAGTTTCCAAACATAATGGGCCTTTGTAGTTGCCTTGGAAGTGACGAAATGAAATATGACGAATGAACAACTAACTCCCGATATAAGGATATCATTGGGTCCTGATAATGTGGATGACGGATTGAGGAAATACATGGATTTTTATAACTCGTATCTTCGGCGATATTCGGTCAAAAAGGAAGATTTCGGTGACGATATACTATTTAATAATGAGTTGGATTATTTGTCCGAACAACTAGAAGAAAGTCTTCTTGGTTCCGACCAGCAGATGTACTATGACAGATCTAAATCTGGGTCACTGGGTCATTTTGAATCTCTTCCCGAAGGCGTGATGTGGAGCAGTGATGAGAAAGAGATATTTTTCACTGCACTTGCAAGGTACTCCATCCATCAAGTAGACTTAATAAAAGAGTATCTTCCCCACAAATCGGAACTAGATATATACAACTACTACAATGTACTACAAAGCCAGTTGAAGCGGTTAAAAGAGTCAGAATCGCTGGTCGATCTACTCAAATGTCCTATAGCTTATGAGATGGGTAATGCCTATATTGAAGTTGAAAATCACATGTCTGAAATTCTTTCGCAAGATGACAATTTCAAGACAACAAATATAGAAAAGAAGATGGAAGTGTGTGTTAGAGGGACTCGTCGAAGAAAGGACCGCTGGGATATTGATGACTTCTTTCGTGTTGAGCGTCCGACTAGTCTTGTCGTCGACCAAAAAAAGCTCGACGTGCTTGCCAATAAAGTGTATTCGCGATTTGATCCAGAGAATACTCCTCGTCATGTCTCTTTTCTGTGCGGTAGACTCTTGGATGATATAGCAAAGGATTATTTGTTCAGGCTTATGCATGCAATTGTTACGCGTCGTTTCATCAATATGTCCGACCACGATATCAACAAAGGAAGAGGTATGCGAGACCTCGATTTCTTTCCAATATCCAGGTATGAAGTAGAGAGTCTTCTTCTTTTCAATGGTACGAATTCTCGTGTGACGTCCCGTGAAATCAATAGCTATAATCACAATAAACCGTATGGCCTTTTGGAGTATTTCTGTGATCTTGAGAAACGAGTCACTGGAAGCTGTGAATTTCAAGATCCGAGCATTGAAATCTCCGGCCAGACGAGATCTAGAATGGAGGATTTGAATATACTTCGGGTGAAAAATTTGGACTATTTAACAGCCAACGTCGACAAGACCGGTTTGGATCCCCAGCATACAGAAATCCAGTTAGGACCTACTGGAGAAAACGGTGGTGAAACCAGCCATAATGATGACCCCATGGACCTTGACGAAGACATCACCGGTGATATGAGCGAGGATGAGGAGGCGTTGGCATTAGAGACCTCGGTGGTCAATATTGAGGACCTTAGCATGATGAATAGCTTTGTCATGAATAATGGAAACTACGAAGATCAATCAGACGATAACCCGACAGATGATCAGACGGAGGGGAATGAATATGGTGATGAGACCGAGAGGATTGAACGTCACGATCAGGAGATATCAAGAAGGCACGAGCGGATGCTATTGCAGTATTTTGTTGATAGTTGGGGGAGTCAAAAGGAAGTATAGACAACTACATTACTAGAAACTACTCGCGTACTCCAAAAATAATGGATATCAACTACAATTTTACATTCACACATAGTGCTAGATTAACTATATTATACAAGCTATACATATCACTATTATCATCCTCATTACGTAGCCCAGCCTAACTGTAGCTCCTGCCTCGATATGTCTATATAGTCTCTTTCTTGCGACCTCGATACGCTCGGTTGCTCGCTTAGCTCGTGGCTAATCTCTTTATGTATACCACCACCACGGTGTGAAAAATTTTATAGCGACTAAAATCCGGGCAACCCCATTTTTCGTCAACATAAAATTATTTTTTTTTTGCGTTTTGGCAAAATTTCAGTAAAATCAGATAATTATTTAGCACGAAGCAATAGATAGAAAGGGACAGATAGTGCAACATAGATCCCAGCAATTGACTAGTTGACTAACCATACCGATAGATAATTTGCTGCTTGACAAGATGTCGTCAATTCAACTTCTTAATCCAAAAGCTGAGTCTATAAGAAGAGCCCAGGCTCTTCAAGTGAATATCACGGCCGCCCAGGGCTTGAAAAGCGTCCTAGAGTCAAATCTTGGCCCAAAAGGGACACTCAAAATGTTGGTTGACGGGGCAGGATCCATCAAGTTGACTAAGGACGGGAAGGTGTTACTTTCAGAGATGCAGATCCAACATCCAACCGCAATTATGATTGCCAGAGCTGCCACAGCACAAGATGAGATTACTGGTGATGGAACCACCACTGTTGTCTTATTGGTGGGTGAGCTTTTGAAGCAGGCCGAAAGATTTATCAGTGAGGGCGTGCATCCAAGAGTTATCACCGATGGGTTTGAGATTGCCAGAAAGGAGATCCTTGAGTACTTGAACAGTTTTCAAAAGAAGAAGGCTGCCAAAGAAATAGACAGGGAGTTGCTCCTTCAAGTGGCCAGATCATCGCTTTCCACCAAGGTCAACGCCAAACTCAGTGAGGTATTGACCCCTATTGTCACCGACGCAGTATTGGCTGTGAGAGACAAAGACGAGCCTAAGAAACTCGATCTTCACATGATCGAAATCATGACCCAGCAGCACGAAAACGCATACCAAACGAAATTGATCAGGGGCTTGGTTTTGGACCATGGTGCCAGACATCCAGACATGCCTAAGGTCGTCAAAAACGCATATGTTTTGATCTTGAACGTGAGTTTGGAGTACGAAAAGACCGAGGTCAACTCTGGATTCTACTACTCGTCAGCAGACCAAAGAGCCAAATTGGTGGAAAGCGAGAGAAAGTTTGTAGATGAGAAGTTGAAGAAAATCGTTGATTTGAAAAACGAGGTGTGTGGATTGGACTCCGACAAGGGGTTTGTCATAATAAATCAGAAGGGAATCGACCCTATGTCGCTTGATGTGCTTGCTAAACATAACATTTTGGCTCTTAGAAGAGCCAAAAGACGGAATATGGAAAGATTGCAGTTGGTTACTGGCGGAGAGGCCCAGAACTCTGTCGATGATCTTTCTCCTGACATCTTAGGCTATTCCGGCTATGTCTATGAACAGACAATTGGCGAGGAGAAGTTCACCTACGTCACCGAAAACAAGGACCCTAAATCGGTCTCGATATTGATCAAGGGGGCCACGCAGCATGTGCTCAACCAGACCAAGGATGCCATCAGAGACGGCTTAAGGGCTGTTGGTAACGTGGTTAAGGACGAGTCATTGATCCCGGGAGCTGGTGCATTCTTTTTGTCAGCCAACGATTACTTGAGCAAAAACGTGACCAAGTTGGCCAAGGGGAAGACCAAGACCGGCGTCCAGGCGTTCGCCGAGGCCTTGTTGATTATCCCAAAGACCTTGGCATCTAATGCCGGTTACGATGCGTTGGACGTCATATCCGACTGCCAGGACGATATTTTGGAGGGCAGAGTTGTGGGCATTGATTTGAACTCCGGAGAGCCTTTTGACCCTGAAGTTGAGGGTATTTGGGACTCCTATAGAGTGTTAAGAAACGCCATCACCAGTGCGGTTGGAATTGCCAGCAACTTATTGTTATGTGATGAATTACTTAAGGCAGGGCGCACGTCGTTGAAGGAGGGTCCTCCTGGGATGCCAGGAATGCCACAATAAGTATACTAGATGGATATTTAATGTGTGTGCACATCTCTTATATAAGTATACCTATATGTATTAATGTATGTGAATAACATTAGTAATCAACCGACGAGCGTAGAGAGCAGCCGAGCAAAGTGAGGCTGAAAGAAACAACCGCCCAGAGCTGGTATTCAAGCAGAGCGAGCCAGTAAGTAACCGATGATGGGTATATACCAGTGTGGAGGTAATTAACATCAAAGGTAGGACGGAGAGAGATTATAACCAGAAGACGCGCCACCAAACAAGCAAGTTATAGCAGTAACAAAAGGCATCAAACTATTGAGGTTTTCTTCTTCTTCTTCTTCTTCTTCTTTCGATCTCGCTGCGCTCAATAGTTCGTTCACTCGGATACTGATTGAAGGGAAAATACCAAGGCGGTGGTAACGGACATAGAGAGTTGCTACAATGTAGAATTACAAGCAGAAGCTCCACCAAAGCAGTCAATGCCTACAAAAACAAAACAATTGACAACGATAAAATTAATGAGATGTCTAATTACTGGTATCTTATACAGTCCATAGCTTATAGACCTTCCTGAGCGCAGCGAGGTCGAAAGAAAGTGATGATACTTATATACCAGTGCAACGGTAACTAACATGATCAATTATTACAGGGTGGAATTACAAGCAGAAACTCGGCCAGCAGCCAAAGAACCGGCAATTTCAACACTAGACTGATATCCAACAGTCTTTGGACTGCTGTTGAGTCAGACGGCCAGACAGCGCGGACACTGGCAAACGACTACCGTGTCCTTCGACAGCCAAAAATTACCAAAAAATTACCAAACAAAAACAGCTGTGCTTTACGTATTTTTTGTTAGCAAAAAAAAAAAGCGAAAAATTGAAAAAGATTCAAATCGACAGCCATATTCAACCCGTGAGAGGCTCGTTAGGGACCCATTAGAAGCCACATTCAGCCCGATATCAGCAGAAAATCCAGGCATTGCCAAGCCCCATCATCAGATAACCCAAAAATGCCCCTGAAGTCGCCGGTCACCTTGCGAAGCAAGCAGGTTGCTGCTATTGAGCGCATGTTGAATTTGAACCAGGTAGCCGTTGGTGCCGATTTGATCTCTGGGTCCAATAACGACGAGATCATCTGGAAAGTGTTGGTTTTGGACAAGAAGAGTGCAAATATCGTGTCCTCCATCATGAGTGTCAACGACTTGTTGAAATGCGGCGTAACAATGCATACCCTTATCACATCTCCGCAAAGAACCAGTCTTGCCGACGTGCCAGCCATCTACTTTGTGGCTCCCACAAAGGAAAACGTCCAGCAGATCGTGCAGGATCTCGAGAACGACTTCTATGCCGAGGTCTACATCAACTTCCTTTCGGCTTTGGACAGAAACCTTTTAGAAGAGTTTGCCAACTTGGTGTCGCTCACAGGCCGTTCTGAGCGGGTCAAACAGGTCTACGATCAATATTTGGACTACGTGGTCAGTGAGCCCCAGTTGTTTTCTCTTGGAATTCCCCTGGTCTATCTGAAACTCAATAGTCCCCTGGTACAGGAAGACGAGATCACCCTGATTGCTACGGAGATTGCCACGGGTCTTTTCAACATAGTAATCACACTCGACTCGATCCCCATCATCCGTGCGCCTACAGGCGGACCTGCCGAGCTCGTGGCCCAAAAGCTCGACTCCAAATTGCGCGATCACGTGATCAATCTCCGCAGCATGGCTGTGAGCACCGAAAAGCGCGGAAACCGCCAGGTGATGATCCTTTTGGACAGAAACATGGACTTGCCGGCCATGATGGCCCATTCGTGGATATATTCGTGCATGGTGAGCGATGTGTTTGATTTGCACCGCAATTCCATAACGTTCAACACTGTTGACACGAAAACCGGGGCGATTTCGGCCAAGAAAAGCTATATTGATGCGACCGACTTCTTCTGGGCACGTCATTCCAGTCTGCCGTTCCCAGATGCAGTTGAGAGCATTGACAAGGACTTAAACGACTACAAAACACAGGCGGATGAAGTTACGTCGAAAACCGGAGTGGCGTCGTTAAGCGATATCGATCCTAACCAGTCTGACACGTACCAGATCCAACAGGCCATCAAAAGGCTTCCCGAGTTGAGCGCTCGCAAGAAGATCATTGACACGCATATGGAGATTCTTGAGGCTCTTCTCAAGCAATTGCAGGCCAAAAACCTCGATGTGTTCTTTGAAATTGAGCAGAGTCTCAACGAGCCACAGAGTAAAGTAGAAAGCAACTTCTTAGATAAGATGAAGGAGTTTGATTCTGCCGTGAATGCCAGCGACAAGTTAAGAACGTATCTTATTATGTTTTTATCGTTAGATTTACTGGCTGATTTCTGTAGACAGGTCGAGTCTCTTCTTACGGAGCTCCATTGTGACATGAGACCGCTAAATTACATCAAAAAGGTCAAAGAAATAGTCAAATTGTCGAGTTTATCGCAGTCTAATGACTACAATAGCAGTAGTTCTGGCAACAACAGCAATGATAACAGCCGTGGCGCAGGCAATAATTCCGCCTTGTTTGCTGGATTGTCTTCGAAGTTGTTTGAGCTTGCTGAAGGAACAAAGATCAGCAGTGGAGTCGGGTCTTTTATTTCCAGACTAAAAAACATCTTGCCGGAGAAGAAATCTATGCCAATTACCAACTTGGTGGAGTCGATAATGGAGCCATCTAAAGCCTCGCAATCGTCTATAAACACCACTGACGATTACTTGTACTTTGATCCGTGCCAAATCCGGGGAAACCACTCCAAGATTCCTAAAAGATCTAACTATCAGCAGTCTATTGTGTTTGTTGTTGGCGGAGGAAACTATTTAGAATACCAGAACTTACAGGACTGGGTAAATACACTGAATAACGACAGTAATGTCACGGGAATCAAGAGATCAATCGCATATGGTGGGACTACGATCATCAATCCTACGGAATTCTTACAAGAATGTGCTATATTGGGAGACGATGGTTCATCCAATGAAGAGAGTCTTTTATAGACTATTTATGGAGATTTTTATTAATACTACTCTGCTTTTTATCAGTATTTGCTAGATGTTGTATGATTGTTATGTAACTACTTCTATCGTCATAAGATAATTATATAGAGGCACTAGAGGTATCGGTACTAATTACTGATACTAATGGTGCGGGCACCAATAATTTCAGTACTAATGGTACTGGCACTAAAGGAACTGACATAAATTATACAAGCACTGAGTCGCAAGCGAAGCGAGCAGCTGAGCACAGCGAGGCCCAAAAAAGAAGAAAGATATACTAACGATATCAGTAGTAATATTAGAGGTATTAAAGGTATTGGTATTAATTCTAATATAATGCTGTACATTAAGCGATAAAGCAGAAGTAAATAATAGATTCTAACATCCAGTAGACTAATATATCGTGTTAATAATATCCTTGAACGGCATGATATTATTAACTAAATCACCCTTGAAATACTCTATTTCGTTATTCAAAAGCGTCATAAACGAGTAGCCCTGCAAATCGCTACTCATAATCGCCTTGTACATAATAAGCATGATGAATCGCGACGCAACGTATTTCAGAAAGAGCGCCACCACCACGATGAATGCGCTTTGTAAGAATGATATTCGGAAGGTTATTCTGATTGCTTCTAAGAAGTTGAAGTTTGTGAAGTAGGTATTGATGAGCGTGGTGGATAGCTGCGAATCATATGGCCATATCAACATTAATATCGGGTAAAGTTTCGTGCCACTGCCAATCAAAACTGTTGTGGAAACAGCTTCCTTTGAATAGAGTATTTCAGAGCTGCCATTATGGAGTTTCATGTCACGTGTGAATATCACATACATCAAAATCTGAACAAGAAGATGACCTACCACAAACTCAATGAACGACTTGGTCAAGAAGAACACATACTGCAGTATTGTCGACTTGGTAAGGATCAAATCGCAAAGTATGGCTCTTTCTGTCTTCAACTCTTCGTATGCCCACGTGAGATACACCTCAAAAAGAATATATGACACAGTGAACCGCATCAACTGTTTATGGCCTTTGATCCAGTCACGGATCTTCTGAATCGAGAGCAGTGGCTCATTGCGCTCGTCTTTGGCTCCATTGAAACCCATGTTATCAGAGGTCTCTTCCTCGATGGTTTTGGCCAAAAAATCAAAGGTATCTGGCTTTTCCTGGGGTGTCATTGAGTCTCTGGGCGTTGAAACTGACGACAGGTATGTAGAACTTGCCACATGCGACTCAAACTGGTCCTCGTTGAGTAACTTGTTGAACACCAAGTGTCTGTAAGCCTGTGCCTTGAGAAGCAAGATGTCTATGAACAAGATGACATGATCAAATTCCACGTATTTATCTGCCACCTTATTACATTTGTTGCAATAAGTGAGTTTAATGTAATTATTCGCAAACGTTGTGTAGAGATTAGACACAGGACAGCAACACTCCACGCAGATCATTTTGGGACTCTATGGCGACGTTCTACAGTTTAGCAAGTATAATAAACCCTGCGGTTCATGGTTAGGACTGAGGTTCGAGCCTGTTATTTGATATATTTTCATCTTTTTTTATTAGTGAAAAAATAATCACAAACAGCGATGCCATGGGGTACAGACATTGAATTTCGACGACAACCAACGCAGCTAAAGACATTACGTGGTAAAGAGTATGTCAAAGCGAGCCTTTGACGAAATAGACGCAGGGCGGCCCAAAGAAGGCCCCAAAGGGGGCAATCCATCGTTGCTGGAGCTCCGGAGACTTCGCGCGGAAAGATACGGACATAAACAGCCCAAGAAGGAGCCTGATACTGCACCTATTTACGTAGATAGTGGCACAGACGTTTCTTCAGGCGAAGACGAGGATGAGGACAAAGACAAGGTTGTGGAGGTGGTCCAAAGTCCAGTGATCCCATCTAAAAAACTGCTGAATCGAACAATATCGCCCATCGGAATGACACTTTCCGGGGTACCACAACACGGATCCACACACCCCGGTGATCTTTTCTACCTGTTTCTTGTAAAGACGTACCAGTTCTCTATGCAGATCGATTTGGATGTGCTTTTTCCGCTGTTGTTGACCCACAGCATCGACAATATCCTCCCCAAGGTGTTCCTTATAGCCAAGGATATCATCAATCTTGACGAACAAATTGCTAAACGCACGCGAGACCGTCACCACATCAAGAGACTACGGTTGAACACCTCTGCCTGGGCTCTTCATCACAGCAAGATGATGGCGAATTTCTACGAGCGTGACGGAGATCTGTATGTGCAGATTATTGTCTTAACGGGTAATCTTACTGCTGTGGAACTCAAATTCTTTGGAAACTGTTTCTGGAAATCACCAATGCTTCCGCTCAAAAAGACCGGAGAAAACACTGCGAATACTGACTTCCAGAACGACTTGATTACGTACCTCAATGCCTACAAAATCTCGGAATTGAACGCAATGGCACTTGAGTTGACCAAGTATGATTTTAGACGGGTTAAGGCGGATTTCATTGCGTCTATTCCGGGTGTTTCAGAGTCTGAAAAGGTAGGGTATGGGAAACTAGCTAAGGTTTTGGCTGGCCATAGCTCGTCAAAAACCGACGATCCTCATTCAAAACCTTTGCAGATTTTGGGACATGCATCGTCCCTTGCAGGAACCCTCAGTAAGAATTCCCATTTACATCCGTTTACCCATCTTTTATGCCCTGCTATGGCTGGCCTCAAACCCCCTTTGGCTCCCGGAATTGAAGCTGTGGAAGCGCAGGCGGGAAAGCTACATCCAATTATTGTCTTTCCTGACGAGAATGACGTGAAGAATGCAGCCGGTGGCGAACAGATCAACGAGGCATATCTCTTCAATAGCTTAACCCAGAACGGCGATCCAACAGGAAAGCTGATACTGGCACGGTATCTATATCGACGTGACGTGGACAACGAAAAGAAGTCGCATAATCCTGGGTTTAAAGAGTTATTTTTGAACAACCATGCTAAAGTATACACCTGTAGCAGGGACTACGAGGTGTATGAGAAAAATAACACCGAACATGTCCAGTTCAAGTCGCTTGAATGGGTCATGATAGGGTCGATGAATATTAGCAAGAGCGCATGGGGAGAACCTGCGAAAAGCGAGGGGAAGATCCGCTGCAGAAACTGGGAGCTTGGCGTGCTTGTACATCCAGACCATTATAGAGAAGAGGGACAGAACCCTGTGTTTGCACCTGTATGGAATGCAAATCAGTTTGATGGACATTCGCTCAGTGCAGGAAAAAAGATCCCCATCCGTCTACCATTCAAATTTCCGATAGTGAAGTGGGAGTAACTACATTACTACTGTATATGGCTCTTATGTTTTGTTGGCTTGTTGGCCCGTAATCAGCTTAGCAGCTTGATTCATGCCTTTCTTGTCTGTGTGCTTCCCTATGTTTATGTCTATATGCTATAGTTAGTGATGCCCTTATGTACCATTACAGCGGAACGCAAAAAAATTCTGCCTGTCCTTTTTTTTTCAGAAAATCATAAAGAACTCAAAGCTTGATTTGGCTTGATTTATGGACGTGTGCGGCGTAGACAAACACACCAACGCGTATGATATAACCGTAACCAGCAGCAATGGATGATGAGACCGGCAAAAGCTCCGCTGTCGGAGGCTTGAAGCTGAAGATCGACTCGCTAAACAGTAAGAAAGATGTGGAGATCAATCCTCCAAGTGCAGCAGCAACTAAGGGCCTTGAACCCAAGATAAAGAGCCCGAAAATATCGAATCTCATGAGCATGTTTGAAGGGAACAACGACCAGCCGATCGTCAAGAAGAAGCTCGATTTTGGGATCAAGGGGAGCCATTTTGGCGAAAAGAAGAGCCCTGTATTGACTCATGAAACTGAGGCTCAGACATCGGCCAGTGTGGCTGTGCCTGTGAAGTCGTCCACAGACGACAATACACAGAACGAGGGGACGAAGGAGCCTCAGCTGGATGACATTGATGACGCTTATGTCTCCGATGGATCGGCTTCCGAAGACGATTTCATTTTCGAGACTGCCCCAGATCATTCAACGAAAGTCTCGAGGCCACAGGAAGCCCTGGATCTTAATGCAGAGGCTCAAGATCATCATGCAGAGGCCCAAGATCACGATGAACTTCATGAAGACCAGTATGAGGACGAGATCTCTGATGATGATGATGATGATGACTTTATATTCGAAGACGCGACTACTTACAAACAGAATATGAAGTCTGTAGAGGCATTACAAGCGCCGGTGGTCAGTGCTGCGATCCCCATCAATAACAATAGTCCGCCAGGCCTGCTGGGATCCTCTGAAATATCGCATAATTTGCTACAAAGTCGGCAACATAGCAACGAGGTGGGGGTTGATTTAACGGATCACGTGACCGATCATATAGGGAGTGCTCACACCCTCGCTGAACAAAATGAGACCAAAGACGAAGGCGAGGCCATATCTGCAACCAAAGACAAGGATGAGGCCACGGCCAACGAGTTGACTTCGGCGGCACCAATAAACAAGAGCCCTGAGGAACCAGAGCCTGTTACAAAACAGGAAACAGCTCCAAATCTTTGGGGTCATCGCAAAAGGGTTGTACCTGAAGCCAAAGAAAGCGAAGCCGAGCCGATTGTTGACATCAGTAAGCCATTAGAAGAGCTTAAATTGTCAAAACGGCCAATACCAGCCGAATCACCATCCCAAAGCGACGAAATTAAATACTCAGAAGAAGCTATTAGCGAGCACTCGTCCATAAAAAGCCCGATAGACGATTTCAAGTTCACATCGTCCAGTTTAAGCACGGAAGAGATCGATCCGACTGTTAATCCGTTTGCGGAAGACATTCTATCGCCAGTTCTTAACAAAAATTCCAGTACCGAGTATATAGTTCATAACGAAACCAACAGTTTCAAGCCTAGAGGGCTCAGTATTCAGAGCATTGGCAGTTCTAATCATGACAGGGCCAGTGTTTCTTCGTTTGGAAGCCACAACAAGATAACAAGCCCTGCTATTTCCAACAAGATCAGTCTTTTTGGCGGAAATGCCAGCAACAACACCAACAGTCTGTCTGTTCTGGGCCGTAAAAAGCCGTATATCCGCGACAACAACTCGCCATCCATACCTTTGTTCTCGCCAAAGTTCGGAAAGCCAAGAAGTATCAGCAGCCAACGGAGCTCGCCAGTTGTTGATGGCCTCAACAGCACCACATCTCCTACTCCTTCGCGTCCTCTTTCTAGGATCAGCAGCAACAATTCTACGCGCTTTTCTAAGGATATAAATGTAGCTGTAGCAGAAAGTCTTATTGGAAGTCCTACGAACGACGTGATCAACAACAATCGGTCCTCACTGTCGATGTCGTCGGCAATATCGCCAGTATCTGCGTTTTCTCCCCATCTCAACGACCACAGAATGTCGATGGATGTGAAGAAAACCTACTATAATAGAGACTCCACCAAAAAGAGTGCAGATTTGCCTCTTCCAGTGCACCCCCTTGACAGGAAGAAGTTTCCGCTGAGTGTTAAGTGCAATCCGCTTCAGAATCTCATCTTTGCGGTCTGCTTGTGCGATTTCAACCATTCTAGGGGCCCTGAGATCGAGTATTGGGTGGACGAAAATGGATCGATTGATTTGAGTACGTCTGCAGATAAGGAGTTATTGAGCCAGAAATGGCCGATATTGCCGTTCCAGGCGCTTCCTGACGGCTCTCATGAGTTCGAGGAGACCTTTTCGTACTTCAATATCTTGTATGATGAGAAGAAGAAGCAGTCTTTGAACTCGATTTGTGATATTGGTTCCTACAAAAACTTGGAGAAAGTCGACGAATCCCACGGCTTAAAAACGTTCACTCTTGACGAAAGAGCTCGGAAGCTAGACGACGAAACTGCAGAAGCAATCCGCAGTGATTTGACTCAGATGAACGAAAACGTCAGCACGTTCTTTGGGATTTCCTGTGTTCGTCAGATTCCCACCGATGAATTGATTGAGAAGAGCGACGAGATGACAAGAACCTCGGTGCAAAAGGCAATTGTAATCATTTGTCGTCAGCCGATCTTTGGACAGCTCAAAGATAAATTGAGCATTATCACGAAATCATTGTTTTTACAGAAGTCTTTCGTAGATAAATCGCTTTTAGACTTGTTGTATGGAAACTTGGTCACATTGTATGCGCCTGATGAGGAGCAAATTCTCAAGAAAATGGCAGCTCTTGAGTCCAAGCAGCTAAAACTCTCCAACTCGTACGAAGGAATTAATAGCACCCTCAAGGAAAATGACTTCTATGTAGGATTAAATTTGAAGGAATTCATTCATGATTTCCGCAAAAACGCCTTGGTTATATTCAAGGCAATGCTCTTAGAGAAGAAGATATTGTTCTTCAGTAAGAACGTTGAGAAGCTATGTAGTACTGAACTTGCGGTGATATCATTGATGCCCAATTTGATTGCTAACTTAAATGATAGTGGCTCACCGTATTTAAATTTCAACGAGTTCAATCTTTCGAAGTCTTTGAACTTGAAGAGCTCGAACAGGTACTCATTGTTGAGTTTTATTGGGTTACCGTTCCAGATCTTCAATTACAATTCGATCTTCAACCCATACACGCCATTACAGCAGTTAGATGATATAAGTAAACACGATAAACTCCACCACTATATAATTGGAACCTCAAACAATCTCCTCTTGGACCAAAAGGAGAAATACTGCGACATTTTGATCAATCTTGACAAAAACAGTGTTGAATGTGTTGATAGGGAATTGGCTCCGGTTTTGGCATTGACCAGCCAAGATCGAAAGTTCATCGACTTGGTGATCAAGAAGGTAGATCATTTCCACTATTCGACAGCGAATACGTCTCTTGAGACGTTTGAGAACGACGACATTGAGTTTGAAGGCTCGGATGATTATATAAGATTGTCGTTTGAAGACTATCTTATAGGCCTCATTTCCGCCATGAAATACGACAATTATTTAAATAAGTCAGGAATCAAAACAACTTTCCAGGACATTAGGGTGGTGCAATCAGCCACCAGTCCTATAATAGCGCAACCAATGCTTATTCCAGGAGTGGATCTTTACAACATCGACTACTTCAACTTACGGTTCATTGAATCCTGGATTCAAACGGCAAACTATGCGATTTTCAATAAATTTAGCGATAACGAACTATTCTATATATTCGATCCTTTGCATTATGCTATGACAGAAGCATTCCAAACACAGCAACAGGACTTTGAGACAAAATACAAGCTGCACTTCTTGGACGGATTCAACTATCTAAGATCAAACGTTCAGAGCAAGCTACAGGGAAACCAGTTGCTTGTCAAAGGAACAGGAGTGTCGCAATCCAACTCTTTGAAGCAGATATTCAAAGGGGAAAACGGCTCTACCCACAGTCTTGGATCCATTTCTGAAAAGGAGAGAAAAGACGACAGAAAGAGTGGCTCAACAGCCTCCTCTGTAATGAAATACGCGTCTCTTGAATCAGGCTCTTTCTCGTTAGATGATCTAGCCTTGATCAATAACATGAACGACGAAATTGAGAAGAATAACAAAATCCAAGGAAGAACGTCCTCTGCTGGTAGTGGTTCCGAAACGACCAAACCTGAGCAACCAGCGGCATCAGCTGCTGGAAGTTGGATGAATTCGTGGAGTTCATGGGTTAAGAAGTAGCTGAGCATATATGTCTATATGTTTGATTTTAATTGTCCTAATTGTACTCTGTAATGATATTCCGTAAGGTTTGTAGTGTTTGTTATTCTACGACTTGTATTCTTAAGGAATAATGCTTGTAAGGCCCAGAACATGCCATGCGGAATTGTGATATTTAATAATATATATGGGTAACAAAAAGGAATAAAAAAGACTTCTATATGAATCTAAATAAACTAGAACGAGAATGTGATTAATATCTGCCTAAGGAATTGCCTAAGGCATTACTTGTGATGGTTGTCACTTCAGTATGGTGATGTTTTCTGACTGTTCCTTTACAGAACTTGCTTGCAGGCAAGTCTTTCATTAATGACTTGACGGCAACATAATGGACTTTAGCAACATCCTGTTCAGCTTTCTCGGCTTCTTTCTCAGCTTCTTCCTTAGCATTCTCATCTTCTTTCTCAGCTTCCTCTTTGACGTCCTCTTTGACGTCCCGCTTGGAGTCCATTTGAAACGGCACACCTTCTTCCTCTACAGATTCCTCGATAGACTCATCAATGGTTTCAGCTTCGCCGTTAGCATTGCCATCAGTATTTCCATTTGCGTGGCCATTTCCATTGCCATCACCATCACCATCACCAATATCAAGCAGCTCTAACTTCACTTCTTCAACTGCCGAGAGGTGATGACCAGCAACATTAGCACCGCCATTTGCAGAACTCTCACTGTCTGAAGATAATGAAGAGAGAGAATTCGATGACGTCTTCACTTTTTGCGAGTTTTTTCTCTCCAAGGCCATGTCAATCATCGACTTCTTCACAGGGTCATGGTACGAGTTTTGAGGCATAATACTGGAAGGATGGCTAGAAACAGATGCACTGTGAGCACGAATAACGTTTTCGTCGTTGAACATCGAGCCCGAGATGCACGAATGGGTCACCATTTCATCAATAAGAAGATCCTCGTCCACCTCTGCGCAGCACATTTCGAGATTAATGAACCATTTATCCTGAAACAAGTCTGCGAGCGTGTAACGGGTTTTATGGTTAGGATCACAAAGTCTCCAGGCAACTCTACTAGCTCCATGGTCATGGAATTGTTGACCAAATTTGTATTCGATGCCAGGACCTTTACTGTCGGGTTCCTTCTTAAAAGAGGGGTTTCTAGAAAGGAACTGTGAGTATGCACTTTGATACTCGCGATACAACGCGTCGCTGGAATGAGCCTCAAGGAACGGAGTCCGCTGATACACTATACAGAACAATATCATTCCAAGCGACCAATGATCTAGCTGGAAAGGGTTATATTTAGGCAAGTCTACGATTTTATGGTTGTACGATCTGAAAAACATCACCTCGGGAGGACAATAAGGAGGAGATCCAACAAACGAGCTCGATAATTTGATCTCGCTGGTTAAATCGCCAGGATGTTGATGTCCGTACGTAGCAACACCAAAGTCTGTGATCTTTGCAATGCCTCTGTCGTTAATCAAGATGTTTTCGGGCTTCAAATCACGATGAACAATATCGTTATCATGAATAAACTTCACCCCGAAGCTGATCTGCTTGAAGATACAGAACTTTTCAGCATTGGATACCGATTTCCAGCCAGATCTTTCGATGATATCGAACAAATCTCCGCCCGAACAATACTCAAGCACCAACCCCCAGCCACGGGTGATGTTTCCGATGGTAGGCACCCTCAAAAGAGCAAACGTATCTATTATATGCGGGTACGTCGACAAGGACTTGGCAATAATGTATTCCTTGGAGCATCGAAGATAGAAATCGTGTGGGTCTTCATTATGAAAGAGACCAAACTTCTTGAGAGCATACACCTTCTTGTCGGATCTTTTAAGGATGGTTCTCACAGTAGCAGAGGCCCCGTCTCCTAGTTTCTTGTTCTTACTGGATTCGCTGTCAGGAAACATATACTCGGCGTATAAATCGGTCTCGGCTTCGTTCAAGGCTTCAGGCAAATAATCGTTAGGACTTTCTATAGGAATGGGTAACCCCTTCTTCTGGCCGTCTATAGGCAGCGCGGCATTGCTATTGTGGTTTGAATAGACAGAAATGGGCGATTCTCTTACAAGACTGGCACCATTGGTTACCCCGTTCACCGTCCCGGTCCTACTGCTGGATGTAGTGCCATTTGTAGCGTTCAGAACCATGGCACTTCCCATGGTATTGGTGTGATTGATAGGGCCAAAACTGTTAGGATTATTGAAACTACCGTATGGATTATACACGAGACTGGCATTGCGTTTGATAGGGGCCGAATCAATCGAAGGAAGCGGTCTTACTGTGGCTGGAGAGGTTGTATGGACGGTAGCTCCTCCCTTCCTAGACATCTGGTTGATTTTCCCCGGAGCATGGATGTTTCCCGGAGGAGGTCTATTGACGGTGGAATCGAAGGTCCTTTGCTTTGTTCTGTCGAGTTTGGTCAAGTTCTTTATGGTGCCTAACGAGACACTCTCAGAATGCTTACGGTGGGCATTGAAATGGGCTTTGTTTCCACCAGACGATGAAGAAGAAGACGAAGACGAAGATGACATCGAGATGGAGTTGGATGCTAAGAACTTGAGCGATTGCGTGCTTTTGACCTTGGGGACAATCTTTGCATCCACATCAGCCCTGCGGTGAGCGTCCCGATCCTTCAGGTGATGGAAAATTGATTTAAGAGGCATTTTATGGATTGGATAAGGATATAGATATCGATGGATAGACTACTGGAGATAGGTATAAAGAGAGGGGGCGAATGAGCAAGCAATCTCCAATTGAATAGATTGACTATATGTGATGATTTCAAACGTCTAACACTATCAACTGACTGTACATGCTAAAAGGACGATGGCAGTGGATTCACCAAATGATGGAAGAATAAAAAAATGACTATTTTGCCGATAACTGCTATCTCGTATCAAAAGAACCAGAAAGTGTGCTATGACATGGGCGCAATTACGTTTTATAATATATTATATTATTAATAATAGTACTAATAGCAATAATATATTCACATACTCATTAAGTTAGAGAGTCGTGCGTTCCATTAGAAAAAAAATTTTATTATGTATGGATAAATTCTGTAATTAAATGCGGAAAGTTTCATTCATTGTGGTTATGATACGATTTCCAGGTAGAAAACACCGAGATTTTGACTTTGCGAATTGTTGGCTGATGGATAAACTACTCGGACAGCCGTCAGTCATTGGTTTGATGCTCGCGGGGAGACAGAAGTCTCTACGTACAGAGCCCTTGTCATTCCATTAATAATCATAATGGCAGGCAATCCCGCATTTTCCAGCCCAATGCAACGTGTAGACAATTGCGTGTCAAGCAATCAGCGTCCATTATTTGCTAAATTAATTAAGCAATTAATTACTCCGTATTATGGCAACCACCGACGGTATGGCTACGTAAATGTATTTTGTAATGGCGGTCATTCGAAACCTTTAAAGAGGGATTTTACCGTTCCTGGCCTCTGATCGGAGCATCCGCTTTCGGTGCAGAAATTCGACCCTAACAATGGGTAGGTTTTTTTCCGAAGCCGAGGCAGGCTGGGCACGGAGATATACCTAAAGGGTTTTAAGTCATAGTTTGCGGGTTTTCGTGGAATAAGGTAATATATATTGAGATATTTATGGATATAAGTTGCTTTGCAGAAGCTAGTAGAAATAAGGGAATTAATACACTCTCTGGAATATAGACAGATCAGTATAGAAGAAGGATATAAAGAAGAAAAAAAGAAAATTGACTGTTATGTCATAGTTGAGGTTTTAGTCGATGGAGAAAGAAGAAAGGGAAGGAGGGAGAGACTAGATTAACATCACTAATGCACCGAAAATTGGTAACACAACGTTCATGACACCGGAATTTCCAAATGGCATGGCAACTCTAAAACCTCCGTTTGTAGCTGTAACCGAGGGAGTTGCAGTAGATGTAGAATCTGTAGACGAGCTTGACTCAGAAGTAGCAGCTGAGCTTGAAACAGCTGTAGCCAAAGAGGATGTAGACAGCGAAAGAGCATTTTTGATCTCGCTAAGAGCACTGGAGGCTGACGATTTGTCAGAAACTGCTGCCGCTGCTGATTCAATCGTAGACTTGGAAGCACTAACCGTAGATGCGACAGCAGAGGCAACAGATGTAGCCGAAGATGAACTGTTGTTTCCAACAGCCTGTGAAACAGTGGCTTCTACGTCACTTTCAATAGTATCAAGAGCACTGGTAGCAGCAGATGCAGCTTTTGAGACAACGCTGACAAAATATGCACTACTAGATCCAGAACTTGCAGCTTCAACAGCACTTGATGCCGATGAGATTACACTCGAAGCAGACGAAAAAGCACTAGAAGCAGATGAAATGGCAGATGAGATGGCAGATGAGATAGCTGTCGCTTCAGATGATGATCTGCTGGAGCTGGAACTAGATGATGATCTAGAGTCAGAAGATCCGGAGCCAGTAGAACCAGAGCTAGTAGATGGTTCAGAACCAGTGGAATCAGATTCGTTCTCGGAACTTGTCTCTGAAGCAGCGGAGTTTACACCACTGCCAGAAACAATAGTAGTGGTTGATCTTGAGACAGAACTTGAAACACCAAAAGCTGATGATTCGCTAGTTATTCCAGATTGAGTAGAAGAGGCTGATGAGGTTTCTGATGTATAGCTTGCACCAGATGAGGTGTTGGAGGAAATGTTAGAGGGTGCATTAGTAGAAGTAGTTGATTCGCCAGTCGAGCTTGATCCGGAACTTGAACTTGAGCCTGAAGAGCCAGAGGAAGATCCGGAGCCAGAGCCAGTAGATGACGTAGAACCAGAACTAGTAGCTGATGCAGAACTTGAACCAGAAGATGAAACGGAGCCGGAGCCTGTAGATGACTCAGAAACAGAGCCAGTAGATGAGGCTGATCCGGAGCTTGTAGATGAAACGGATCCAGAGCCAACAGAAGATTCAGAAACAGTAGAGGATGCTGAACTAGTGTATGAAACTGATTCGGAGCCAGTGGATGAAGCGGAGCCAGAGCCAACAGAAGATTCAGAAACAGAAGAGGATGCTGATCTAGTGTATGAAACTGATTCGGAGCCAGTGGATGAAGCGGAGCCAGAGACAGTATCAGAAACAGAACCAGTAGCAGAAACAGAACCAGTAGCAGAAACAGAACCAGTAGCAGAAACAGAACCAGTAGCAGAAGCAGAACCAGTAGCAGAAGCAGAGTCTGAGGCTGTGGAGGAGGCCGAACCAGTAGAGGATTCGGATTCGGATCCTGAGCCAGTAGAAGCAGATCCTGAGCCAGTAGATGATTCAAATCCAGTAGACGATGCTGAGCCGGTTGACGATGTTGAACCGGATCCAGTAGATGATTCAGAGCCAGTAGATGATTCAGAGCTAGTAGATGACGTTGAAGCACTTGTAGTTGTTTGGGTAACTGGGCTTGTCGTTGGTGATGATGCTGAATTTGAGGACGAGCTCGACAAGAAAGAGGTACTGGTAATAGTCAAGGCCGAACCTGTAGTGGTACTGGTAACAATTTCACCGTTTGTCTTTGTAGAAGTAGAAACAGCAATACATGATTCACCAATGAGTTCACCAATAATGCAAGTGACATCGCTCACAACAGTCCCAACAAGTCCAGTAGCAACACTGACAACTGTTTCAACATCGGTTATCACGTCACCAACAAGGTCACCGCCGGTCGAAGTACTTGTTATCGTGGAGCCTTGAGAGTCTGTAGTAGTTATGACGTTAACACATGATCCACCAATAAGTTCGCCAACAAGACAAGTCACGTCGCTAACAACAGTTCCGACAACACCCGTGACATCGCTAACAACACTGTCGGCACCAGTAATGAGGTCACCTACAAGGTCACCTCCGGTACTTGTTGTGACGGATATAATAGCCAGGGAAGTAATGGTCAGGGCTGATCCAGTGCTAGTAGTGGTAATAGTGGCTCCGTTTGAGTCGGTAACAGTAGAAACAGCAATACATGATTCACCAATGAGTTCACCAATAATGCAAGTGACATCGCTCACAACAGTCCCAACAAGTCCAGTAGCAACACTGACAACTGTTTCAACATCAGTTATCACGTCACCAACAAGGTCGCCGCCGGTCGAAGTACTTGTTATCGTGGAGCCTTGAGAGTCTGTAGTAGTTACGACGTTAACACATGATCCACCAATAAGTTCGCCAACAAGACAAGTCACGTCACTGACAACAGTTCCGACAACACCCGTGACATCGCTAACAACGCTATCAACACCAGTAATGAGGTCACCTACAAGGTCACCTCCGGTACTTGTTGTAACTATCAGTGTGATGGTCAGGGCTGATCCAGTGCTAGTAGTGGTAATAGTGGCTCCGTTTGAGTCGGTAACAGTAGAAACAGCAATACATGATTCACCAATGAGTTCACCAATAATGCAAGTGACATCGCTCACAACAGTCCCAACAAGTCCAGTAGCAACACTGACAACTGTTTCAACATCGGTTATCACGTCACCGACAAGGTCACCGCCGGTCGAAGTACTTGTTATCGTGGAGCCTTGAGAGTCTGTAGTAGTTATGACGTTAACACATGATCCACCAATAAGTTCGCCAACAAGACAAGTCACATCACTAACAACAGTTCCGACAACACCTGTAACATCGCTAACAACACTGTCAGCACCAGTAATAGCATCACCAACAAGATCAACTTCTTTCTTTGATAATTGTGGGGTCCAAAGAGCTGTTGAGCTCTGAACTGCCAATGAGATCAGCACAAACTTGAGAATACTGATTTGCATTGTATTATGTCCTTAGTATTTTGACTGAAGGAGTGCCTTTGGAATTGAAATTTTGAAAGGATAAGGGATAAGCTCATTCAAAGCATTTGTATCTAAACTATTGAATGAAATCTGAGATTATTTACTAGGATATCGACTTCTATATATATATATACATATAGCTTCAGCGATGTTGCCTTTCGTTCATGTTGCTCTGCTACAATTGTTACGAAATCAAACCATGAGCCAAATACAGATGATCTTCTTAGAGAGAATTACTTATTCTAGAATTGCTATTCGTGTTGCAGTGACTTGCGACTGGTCGCCGCTATAATTCTGTTTTATTCTTCCCTCAAGGGATAATTACACTGCAGAACAGTCAGAAAGGAGAACAATCTTGACAAAACGAGTAATCGCAATGCAGGATGAAGCCCCCTCTGTTACCTTCCAAGCTTGCATCACCAATAGTATATATGATCAATAATGATATTGATAGAAGTTTGATTAAAGTTTCAATATTATCACCATATTGAACTTGATATTCGTAAACATAGCAGTTTTTCATTATGCAGTGTTTCATTTAACCTGAGGAGATGATCGCCGCAGGCACCTACTACTGTACATTCAAATTGATACATGCATCTAGAAATGCTATTTTCTATTATTACAAGTGAGTGGGTTTCGAGTCACATCTCTCCCTCTCATTTACTAGAGATAGCTACTCACAGGTTTCCGAAAGAGGTTGAAAGTGAAACAGGTGTTAAACCATGTTCACAGCTATTTTTATGATCCCAGGAATCTTCATATCGTTTTATTAGAAGAGTCACAGAAGGGCTGATCGTGGTTTCCACAATCACTATTTGACGGGCTTACTCCTGTAGTACTTGATCTAATTTTGACAATAGGTGCTAAAAGATGTAATGCGGATGAAGAACCTTTAGATCTATGATCCTGTTCGTTTTGACTCCATTCTAGGGTCTTTTAATCCATTGAAGTATCGACGATCATGAGATTCTTTTTAGTGTTAAACCTGTTGTCAAGTGAGCTAACAGTTAGAGAGTATCGTGACAAAGTATCACGATAAATAGCGGCAAAATAAGCTTTTTTTTCTTGCTGCATGCTGTGGAGGGAACATGCAAGGTATAATTTTAAAATTAAGAGACCTTTTCTGTTTATTACTGGGGGTACCTGAGACTAACCAGGTTTGCCATTGCGTGCCCATGGCAAAAACTCTTTTAATTGACTGTACATAGTTCCTGACCAGTATGAGCAACATCAGAAGTTGAGAAAAGAACGGCAAAGTAAAAACACTGATTGAGCCAATTAACGAATGGGGGATAGAAATAGAACGACTGGACATCTTAATTACTCAGCTCGCACGCGTTAACCAGCAACACTTCCCGATCTCATAATGTTAATTCTACCTTACTTTTAGATACATGGCTTACAATGCTGGGGCAGTGCTGGGCTCTGGAGGTAAAACCCAAATAACTAGCTACAAAACTCGCTAATAGTTCTCTGTATACCGGTCAAAAGTACCCAGACATAGTATCTGTGTACACGGTCAGCAATAAAACACATATCAATTATTTTAAAAGTGGTATATATATAGGTAACTGTATATAAGTTGCTCGATATAGAGTTAACTTAGGAATAAAAGCTTACTTCATTTCCATAGTAATTATTGTCCCGATTTTGTCGTTTCTTTTTTTGCAGATCGCTCCACTATTATTTCCCACCAAAATAACACATCCTGGTTAAAACTTATGGTAAGCTGACTTTTTCCTGTACTGTTAACTATGTTACCTGTGCTTTGAGTAGCCTCTTTTCGAGAACACCTTAGAATTTAACCTTAAATGATGCCCTTTGAAAGCGTTTCTACGCGCAATGCATTATTGAGACAGTTTCTGAGACTTTCAGGCCCATCTGATTTGTCAGGAAATTAGAGTGGGATGTCAATTTTTCAATATGCGAGTAATGAAACCTTTCCGAAATATGGCTATATTTCGAAAGAGGCATACTAATCATCTTATTACAGTTCAATTAGATGGCTGCCGTTCATTCAATGGTCATTACTCTTGAAATACCATAATTTGAGATCGAATTACCTCGATCCAGATCGCACCTTACTGAAAAGGGGAAACATTTGCAACACGAGAAAGACATATAACAGATCCTCTGAATACCATAAACCTTGGTGTGTTCCCTTTTTAGTTATTCTTACATAGGCACGTATTCCTGTCCCCCAGAGTTATATTTGACTTCTGTTTAGTAGATCCTATAGAAAATAATAACCTTGGAAAATAAATTGGCCCGAAAATTTTTTCACCTAGCCTGTTAAAATAGACTTAGGGATATAATTACTTGATACAACGACAGAGGTAATCCTTTTGGTAAAGAAAAGCAACAATCAGGGGACATGTTTACGTTTTTAATTGTACCTAAGGTATAATTATGCTGCGCGCGATTTTGTGAAGTTGGATTGGGCAAAGCCTTGTGGGTAATAAACGGAAACAGCCAGCAACTGCGGTCAGAAGAAATTATTCGTAGGTACTTTGCTATGCACCGCAGTTCTCGACAGTAAGGGTTACTACAAAGATGCTATAGGAATCAATATCGTATCTGGTTATGAACTGCTTTGGGTACTACAATGGAGATACGTTTATCCTTGTATCGTGTTGATAATAATTATTACCTCTGTAGCACCACATGCGAGATCGAATGATTTATTGTATGAAATGATCTAGAGCTTTGCTGAAATAGAGTTACTCTCGGAAGCTACTTATTAATAGCATACGTCTGAGTAGGGAATAAATAGCTCGTAAACTTAGGAACGAATTCGGTTATATGAAGACGCGCACATCTGTGAAGAAAAGTTTCTCAGAAAGCTCTGGACGAATAGGATTGCTTTGCCCCAAACTGGAGTATAAGTCATCCAAATATACGACCTCCTTCTGAAAGAGACGGCCCGATGCACCAATTGTGGCCAAGTATCCGGGGTTGAGAACCGTGTTTGGGTTTCTGCACTGTCAAAGATCATAGCGAGTCTAAAAGGTAAGAGTTAGTGGCACTTTTCGGGGATCCAAGAGTATTTGTCTGATTGGTTGAAAAAGATGAAGTTTATGTTGGCCCCGTAACAATGAGCAAAGTGGCACTGTTATTGTCACTGTTAACACTATTAGCAAGTATTTTTAGGAAATATAATACGCTTTCGAGATGCAAATTTAGCTGTTTTGGGCTATTCTAAAGGTATTTAGCAATGTAAAGTTGTATTGTATCTGTTTACTCAGTTTATTAACTGAATATGCTTTTCTTGGGGTTTCAAATTATGCGAGATGACAGACCGTCTTTAGAGTGTTGTACTAAGTAGCAAAGTATGTCGTAAATAATCTCTATTTGATATCGGAGCCGGAATGCCCAAAAGGAAATCTTCGCCGATGTTAAACGATAATACGAGGCAATGCTACGAAACGATACTACGAAACGATAACATGAAACGACAGTATGAAAAGAATACTAAAAAAGATATTATGAAAAGATATTATGAAAATTTATCATCAAACGCAGAGGTGCAGAAAAAAAATATATTTCGTATGCAAGTACTAACATGCATACTTCAAGAAAAAATTGAACCGAAGAAATTCGGTGATAGACAAATACGCCCTTGGTTCCATATACATACTAGATCATGACATGCAGTTGACATATAGTAATATATTTTCATTGTAATTACTCTCTAGCGTTTTAGTTTCGTGAAACGAGGCTATTTCTTTTTATTTATTTTTTTTTCTCATTTATTATTGTTGATTCTATCTTATGTTTGTTTCTTGAGATTGAATTGTTTGTTCTTATATAAATTACATAAATAACGATATATTGCTATCGGTACTCCAACGAAAGGAATATACTGTAACCATACCGTCAAAGTTGAGGGACTGATTAATGGAATGATTTTGTCTATCTGGGCATTTAGATCATCGAGTGAACCGTCATTTTTGATATTAATATCTGCACGCAATTCTTTTTCGGACATGGACATCTGACTTGCAACTCTTTTTTTCGCATCATCCTCGCTCAAATACGAATTACGATTTAAAAGACGAGTAAGTTGAATCTTTTCATCGCACACTACATTGATTACCAAACCACAATATAAATTAAGATTAATCTCGAAGAGTAATGGCACATCCAATATCACCATCTTAGCCCCTTTAAAATAATGACTAATGACACTTTTAACGATCTCCTTAGTGACAGCCGGATGTGTGATTGAATTTAGCTTTTTTAGATGGGCACGATTTGCTTCGCCAAATACCAACTTGCCTAATTCAGCTCGGTTAAGTTCGCCGTCTTCTAAAAGTAAATTGCTAAGATCAGTCAATTTTGAGAAATAGGCAACAATGCTATTGTATGCCGGACGTCCCTTATAGACAACTTCTTTAGCGATTAGATCGGCATCAATGATGGGTAAGTTATATACGTCTTTAAGTCTGCTAGAAACAGTAGACTTTCCTGTAGCAATATTTCCAGTTAGTCCTACAATAAGCATTCTGCGGCCCTGTGTTTTTTAAGGGGAACTGTTAATTGAATTCAACACAGTGTAGCTACAAATGCAGCTTTAATTGATAAAAATGAACACAATCAATCAATCAAAAAAATTTCCGGGGAATGCACATTTATTACTATAAGACACACAACACATAAAACACTAAACACACTCTTATTGTTTGCGAATCGGGATTTGATTCAAAACCAGTTGTTTAGACTGGGTTTAGACTCGGTTTAGACTGGGTTTAGACTTGTAACGACTATTTCCATTTTTGAGGTATTTGGGCGATCTAAAGGAGAGACTGGATACTAAAGAAGGAAAGCGAGAAAGCAAGAAAGCAAGAAAGAGACATAGCAAGGCTGCGTAGCCTGTAAGACATGAATGCTCGAGTTAACTTGTTGAAACTTGACCACCAATCTGACCTATTGGCCAGCCATATCTTTGGAGATTTATTGATAGCGTCGCTATTTGGGAATTGTACAATAGAGATAATTAATTAATATTTAAGTATCTGATCAAATAATAGGGGCTACCTAATTATGCACACAGCACATGATATACACGTATGGTTGCACTGCCATTGACGTAGACGGTGTTTCATTTGCCGGTGACAAAGGCTTTTTATTGCAAAGGGCCGCAATCAATACAAAGGGCATCGCATCAAGTACAGTAATGAACACAGATTTGAGATGATTATTAATAAGACATCCTCGATATCTTGCCATCAAGTATCGAGTAATAGGCAAATATTGTTATTGACTGCGAGGAAAATTTTTCCCTCTCATTGCTCATTGTCGATCCAGCAAAATGAGACATTCTTTTTGGGTCGTGTTAGTACAGCCTTTTTTAGTTCTCTAAACTATCTGGTACATTATAATATACCGGGCTGTATATTTTATAGTATAGTGATCTAGAATCCCTTATTGTGTGTGAATGTGTGAAAATTCTTTTCGTATCTTTTTAAGAAAGAATGTATTAAAGAGGCGCCATTATTACATCGGTCATGACCGTCATTATCAGTTTTGAGACATCTTTGTTTTACCGTTTACTACAGTTTTATAATAGCATTTCACAGTTTGTGTTTGTTTAGTGTGTCGTAGGTAAACACTGGGTGCGATAAAATATTGCAGGCTGGGCCCTTCAATAGGAAGAGAAGCTTACTTAAAGGATGATTCATGAAATGTATAAGCCATGGCGAATCAGCAAAATTGAAAAATAGCGGGAGAAGTCATATTAAAAAACCTTTTGCACTTTGACTTTGACCGTACGTAGTGGGCGATCATTCAAGGATACAGTCGTATAACTTGCCTGTTTGGTAGAATACAGGATTGGCAATGATCAATAGAAGAAGTTAATACTGCACACCGTAGTATTCACCGTCAAAATGTATAACGAGAGGTTGCAAGTAGAACATTAACTTGGTGTTTCAGTTTATCTTGCTGCACATCCATCTTTTTAGCGTAGTATGTGAAAGTATTCCATACATTGATACATTTGATTACATTAAATTGAAGCTTTTTTACTGATTTCGACCTAGCTAACTGGCTATAGGAGGAGTTTGAAAGGAATTTTAACTAGCAACCTCGAACTAAATGTATTACAATAATGGCTTTTTAGAGTTGAAATTTTTTCTGGGAGTTTCTCTCTGATCGTTTCTTCCCCTTTTTGACTATCAAGAGGAAGTTGGATCAAAGCGCTTTAGAGATCCCTTTTTAATCCTGTTGAAATGTAGTGAAACTAAGCTAAAAGCTCAAACTGAAATCATCAAGGCGTTAAGTTAAACACTGGAAATTCCATATAAATACTATCATGTCCCTCGTTTCCAGCACTATTTGTAGTTTTGAATCAGTTCCTTTTCGTCCTGATTGTAAGATACATTATATAGTAAATATTGCTACATTCGCTAATCCACCTACATAATAGACAAAATGCAATTCCAATTAGCCACCCTTGCCACTTTAGCCTCTTTGGCTTTAGCTGATGTTACCGTCACCAACACCGTCAAAATCACCACTTACACTACTGTTTGTGCTACTGCTACTAACAGCACTTTGAAGACTTTGACTTCCACCTACGGTTTGAACGGTACTGTTACCTCTACCGCTTCTTCTTCTTCCGGTTCTTCTGAATCTTCTTCCTCTGCTGCTGAAGCCACCACCACCTCTGGTTCTGCTTCTTCCGACAGCACTACTTCTGCTGCCAACGGTGCTAACAAGATGACCGTTGGTGCTTTGGCCGGTGCCATGGCCGCCATTGCTTACCTTTTATAAGCAGCTTAGTTTTTCAACATGAAAACGATAAAAAATACCCCCTGTCATTTCCATCCACCCCCAAATACACAGACGAGACGATCATACAGTTCTGACTACTTAGCACATGAGGTAGTCGCAAATGGGATCGTTCAAGTCGCTCATGAACTCATTCTGAAGGTCAGTCTAATATTCTGGTTGGCTTTCGTGTCATTATAGACTTACTACATTTTTCTATTCTTTCTTTGCACAAACTTTTTATCATAAACCTCGCTCTTTTATCTTTGTTTTATATTTTTGTTATGTTCGCTTTTGAAATTGGTGTTTCTAGTTAATTGTTTATCTACGTTTTTGATCTTAATCTAATGTTATCCATAAATTGTCTCCATGTAGATGGGATGGGCCTGGCATGAGATTTGCGTTTGGCTGCTCATTTTTCTCTGAAACTGGTCTACAGGCTGTTGTATGGCAATTTTATTAAGAAAGACATCGCGGTTTCAGCTGCTTTAAGCCGGACGACTTGAAAGGTACCTGAAGGACCCACCGTGCTGTTAAGCAGTTAGATTGAAAGGCATGTAGAAAGAGAGGCCAGCTATATGTTATGTAGAAACAGGTATGCCAGTTGTATCCTACGTACTTATGTTGCAATTTACAATGCTCTTATAAAAAAGGCTGCTAAAGATCACCGGCTTTTAATCTTTTGCTACAATAAATGTTCCTTCAAACTGGTTTCAGGTAGCGCGAACATCATCAGCGACCTTAATTGTCTTCAGAATACAGGGCACCCATGAGTGCCCCCCAAAAAACGGGGTTCGGCCCAAACACGCGCCACAATATTGTAGACTGCCAAGCTATGTAATCAGGAATGTAGCCAATTTGATTACTTCTGGTTTGGGGTGATTACTTCTTGGGCTGTTTTGTATTTCTTAAATCGGCTACAGGTCTATGTCTATATGCAGCTCAAGAGCAATTAACAGTCAATCCTAGGACAATATATTGAAATTCCCCATCGCTGTCGCCCGCCTTGGGGTACTTATTAAAATAAGTGAACCTTTTCCAGGGTTTAAAACTTGGGGTTATAAGCCTGAGTTTCTATATCTACCTAGCTTTTATACCGGGCAAAGGCCACTAAAAATTTTTCGCATCTTCGTCCCTTTGAACAGCGTACTTTTTCCTGCTAACTAACTGGCTGGCTATACTATAGTGTACTTCTTCAATATAATACCAATATTCCATTGGCTGTCTCCGGTTGTTGCACACATCACTGTATTTTTGTTATAGTATCACATTATTATAGGTACATAATACCAATTATAAGTACCATATAGCTAGATATCACTTTCACTTTTGATCTCTGATCGAGGCTTCATAAATATCTCCAACTGTTATGAGCAATCATGATATATTACTCCTGCGGAACGACTTTCTGCTCTCAAGATCAAAGTCTTCACGGGTGGGCCCTCTGCGGCCCAGAAAGGGCTCCACCAACATCATGATGAGTGGTAGTCCCCAGGGCCCCAATGGGTTTTCGTCCGCAGATAATTCGCCTAGACCTCTACATGCGCCTGATCTCCTCAACAATACAACCGGATTTGGTCACAACACCATGCCAGATACCCATCAGAAATATGACCTTCCTCAGCGGACTCGTACACTTCCTAACAAGGCAGCAATTGGCAACCACAATATGAATCTCCAGCCCCAATTTTCTCCACATCCACTTGCCCACCAGCCACCAGTTGCACCGCCACAGCATCAGCAACCAATGCAACGGCTGCTCAGTCAACGCCGCACCCCAATGAACAACCAGTTCAATGCGTCGGGCCTCTCACGGTCCAAAAGCAACGGAAACATGGCCAAATCGTCGCCGGTTCCTAACCACGACATAAGCAATAGTCCATTGCCTAATTACAGTCCTAAGAAATTCAACAATTCAGCCGGTTATGTCCGGAATAATGTCAACATGAACGTTGTCACCGGTAACAATGCGATGATTCTGCGTGCTCAAAGTGTTTCTCGCGAGCCTGCTCAAATTAGAAGCCGCGATAACTCTCTTTCGAGAACTCTTGCTGCCTCCAATGCCAAGGACGAGCAACTCAACTCTATTCTCAGCTCCATCAGCGGCAACAAGAAGTTGAACAAGGTCAGATTCAATACGAACTCGGAGAACCGCTATAATGTCAAAGAAGCTAACACTTGGATTGAATACTACGACCTATCGTTCAGCCAGTACTCCAAAATCAATAACCATTCGCTCCAGAAACAAGAAATCATCTTTCAATTGATCAAAGGACAGCAGATCAGCATCAACGACAAGAAAGACTTCTGGGACACCATTGGATACGACTTTTTGTTCTCCAAAGACGAATCCTTGGTGTTTCCTGAAACAAAAGCCGAAGTTTACGATGAATTCTTTGGTTATTTCAACACCCTCCAGAAACTAGAAGAATTGTGCGAGGAGTATTTGTATACGCCTCTTTTGACGGAGTTGAACATCAATAAAGCCGTAATCAACAATACTAAAGCCGGTGCTTCAGCCAAGCCCAAGCTATTTAATATCGACAATCTCTGTGTGATTTTCAACACCTGGTTGTTCAAGATCATCGACAATTACAAACTCTATGTCAACCAGCTTGTCACCGTCAAGTTCTGGCTTCAAATGGAGTCGTTTAAAGACGAAGAAAGTAACGATTTCTTGAAATGGTTGAACACATTCCAGTCAAAATTTCCCTACAAGACGTTGATCTCAGATTATTTGGTCGTCAACTTGAAGAACTACGTTAAAATATTTAGTTGTTTGATCAAGGTTCACTCACGATCCAAGAAATCATCGTCGTCTAATTTGAACAAGCTTTCGATCGTGTTGAACTCTTTGAAGATCTTTCTCAAGCAGTGTTACTCACACTACTCCATAATGGAGTTCCGCAACTTCTTGTCCAAGTTCGAGTGGAACTGCGGAAACGGTGCTCAAGGAAACATTGAGTTTGAATGGAAAAACCTCAAAATTATCAACCATGATAAGATCAACGATGGCTCAACTGACATTGATTATATAATTCTTTTTAATAACTGCCTTATTTTATGCAAACTTGATGCCTATTCGAAGCTCTTCATCATCAAAGAATATCCATTACCAATTGAGTTTATTGAAATCCATCGTGGCCCTCCAAATAAATACCATGACGAACTTATTATCCAGCATATCGGGAAGAACAGCACTTATAACTTGAAGTTTTTCGATAATAACTTAAGACTTCAATGGGTCAACTTGATCAGTAAAACAAAGGCTGATTATTTGATAGGAAAGTCTAAGATTGATCCTCTAGAATTGACTCCTGTGTGCACAAACTTCATCTCCACAATAAATAGAAACGCCAATGTCAATCCAATGGTGGCACATGGCGCAAGTGACCATAATCACCAGAACTTGCTCGTACTAATGGCTCTTGATAAGAACAAAAACATGAAAAACGGCGCTAATGATATCGTAGGAGTCATTCATTGCTCATTCACCTTGCAGTTCAACAACCAGAGCTATCATCTTATTGGTGCAAATTCAGGGTTATTTATTGACGATATCAACAGAACTGGGCTAGAATGGAAAAAGCTTTCGGGAATCAAGAATGTTAAACAGATCGAATTGGTTCGAGAATCAAATAAACTAATTGTCTTCGCTGGCGATCAAATAGTTCAATTTGATTTCAACAATATCATCAAAAGCATCACCGATTCTAATTACCATTTGGTTGGCCATGATATCAGTAACCAGAAGGTTTTCTTTATGAAGATGGGAAAGATCAATAATGATCTCTATTTGTTCTACAGATATATCCCATCAACCATCAAAAAGAACGGTCTCGAAGTAAACAATATTAACACGACTGCCTCGTTCTTCAAAGTCTTGGTCTTGAACAGTGAGCGTGGAGAATTTCAGCTATTTAAAGAGTTTGAATTGCAGGATATCAATTGCTATGACATCACGATCATTAACAACACCAATGACTTGATCTACATTTCTACCAACAAGGGCTTCTTTAAGCTCTATCTTAATATAGATAATGGGTACTATGACTATAACAGAAACTATATAACCAACAGCGATTACACAAAGAATCTTCAAAAATTGAGAGTCATTCCTAATTATGTCCATAATTCCGAAAACAACTACTCTTTAGACGACCGTCTCTTTTTGCAACGTATTGAGCAAAACTTGACGACTTCGAGTTCGATCAAGATCTTGGAGATCAATAATGACGAGCTATTATTGGCTTTTGAAGACTTTGCTATCTTTATCTCAAAGAAAACCGATCTTATCTCAAGATTTGACGTCATTCACTTCAATTTGAAGTGTGAAAACATCGCCTTTAAGAACGATTACATATTTGCATCCTCGGCATCTTGTTTAGAGATCTTCCATGTTCGTAATACCTCTAAAAGTTTCACCTTGAGCTCAAAGAAAAATAAGCATCTTTCTCACTGTCAGATAATCGTTGCTAAGAATCTTCGTTTATGCGATTCCAGTTCTGCAGCTATTACCATAACTCTTGACCATCCTCTGGAATCCAACGGTCATCAATTGCTCATGCAATTAGTTGAGAAATCGTTAAATAAGAGCGATGATAACAAGAAAAACCCCGGTGATCATGGTAAATCGCCCAATTCACGTTCTCCTAGTAAACTTTCCGCTAGCTCTGCTGATCGTAGCTTTGATACTGACGTTGAAGTTGACGATAATGATGAAAGCGACTCCGATAATAGCGACTCTGACGACTCAGATGACGACGATGATTCAGAAAGCGACGACAATACTAGTGACGATGATGGCTACGGAAATGATCCAAATGGTAAAGGTGACATTAAACACCGAAACCCAAAGGTTAAGAAATTGTCTTTAGATAAGCTTAAAATCATTGACTCCAACACTAAACTACCAGAAAAATGGACAATGTTGTGGGATTTAACAGAAAACGATCTCGTCAGATTAAATAACAACTTTATCGAAAGACAGGAGCTCATTTACCTGTTCATTAGAGCCGAGGTTGAGATCATTTCGAAAGCCAAAAATTTCCACACCATGTTTGGGTTCAAATTCTTATCAAACGAGGTGGATAACAACATGATCTATCCGTTTAGTAAATACTCAATCTACAGACACACTTTTGGATGTTTGACTCCATTAGTCAATTTCCATGAGAAGTTCTTGTTGAAGCCTATGTTTGAAATATTGAACTTCAAGAGTAAGGAGTTGCCATTGTTTGATATATTAGAATTGTACGACAACTGGATCTCGGAAGCTAATTTCATTTATTTTGAATACGTTCATCGGATTGTTAAATCAGATTGGTTTTTTGAGTTAGAGCTTCGGAAAGATAATTCTCCGTTCTTAGCTTGGATAGAGCACGATGCCAAATACTTTGAGGAGGCAATCCGTATGTTCTTATTCCATTTACGTCATTTGATCAGTCATTTTGGATTGTTCATCGCAAACATCAAGAAAAATCACGACGTTGATTCTAATGTTGAGATCTCCAAAATTGGAAAAGTATTATCCAAAATCGAAATGCTCAATGAGTCCATCAATTCGAGGTTGGTTTCTGATAGATTCACTGTCATTGCAGAAAGCTTAGAATGGGACGAGCAATTCGAAGAAAATGCTACAGTAAAAAACAATTTCTTGAAGTCATGTCAAAAGAAATTGATGATGTATGATGAGATTACTATTAAAGTCAACGAAGGCCAGAACAAAATATACAAGAAGAAACGGATGGTGTTCTTATTCAAGAACTGGTTGTTGATTGTTAAATATTTCCGTGATCAATCCAAGTTCCAGGTTGTCGAGAAACCTTTACCACTTTCACATATAAAGGTTGACTATTCTACTTCGGATCATAACTCTTTGAATATCTACGCAAACGATGGAAAACCGATATATAAATTAACCCTCAATGATAGAGGCCAGAAGAAGAAATGGCACGATGCTTTCCATAGTTATGATGAGTGAATCTTCTACTTTTTTTTTTATTTTCATTTCATTTCTTAGACTGCTCCTTTGTTACTGTTATCTATTTTTATTTCTTTGTCTATTATTACTATATTTATTAACGGAATGTGTGTCTTTGTCTGCTATATTTCAAGTGTTCTTAGGCAGTGCCAGAGAATATGTCTTTCGTAGTTTTACCATTTACTTTCCGGAAGTATGGTTGGCATCTCCAATACGGAACGTCTTTGTACAGACCGCCCCACCATTGTGGCTCCCCAGTTCTAATAACATCTAGTTGATCAATGTTGGGGAGCTTGAACACTGTATTCTCAATAGTATCCTCTACCTGGTTAACAATACTTTCCCATTTATCTATATGTGCTCTTGTACTTGTCTTGGCAATCCGGTCTCTTATTCCGGTCTCTATTCCTAAAATCGGCCTCAATAACTTGAAGAAATGTGCTTTAATTGCCATATTAGATGCATAACTGTCTGGCAAAGACTTGACTACCTCAAAATATTCTCTTAATATTTTATCAAGCCGAGGAAATTGCTGATCAATGTTGCTATTGGATGGATCCATAAACACTCCAGGATTGAACAAATTACCCTCTGCTGACATCACTCCATCACATTCGATATAATCGATGCATCGGTCAACATCCTCAGGGTAAAGAACGTTCCCATTAGCAAAGAAAACCGTATCTTCTGGAAGATTTTCTCGCAAATATTTGATTATGTCCCAATCAGCTAAACCAGTTAACTGACCCTTCATATCTCTGCCTCTTCCATGTACCGTCAAAAACTGAGCACCCGAATCAAGGACCATCTGTGCATACTCTAAGCTTTTGGCTTTGTCATCGGGAAACACACGTATTTTGGCAGTCACAGGAATAGAGAGATTCGAATGCAATGTGCTAATCAACTTGTTAATAAGCTTCCAATCATCCATCAAATAAGCCCCATAGTTTCCTCTCTTAGCGATCCCTTGAGGACAGCCTAAATTCAAGTCTACAGCATCACATTTCTCTTCTACAAATTTCGCCGCATTCAAAAGATGAACAGGATCGTTTGCACAGAACTGTGTTATCAATGGACGATCAATAGCAGGGTCGCCATCCAACGAATCACACCACATATCTCGACGATACGTTTTATCTGTTGCAAATAATCTGGCATGCATCATCGGAGTGTAGCAAAGAGTGGCACCATATCTCCGAGATATAATTCTCCAAGCTAACTCACTATGCTCCACCATAGGTGCTAAGATTTTCTTTGGGGAGTTTATCAGAGTGTAAAGCTGTCGACCATAGGGCTTATTTGATGGTGTTTCATTATTGTGAGGTTTTGCCAGGCCGAAGAAAGATAACAAATCTTTCACAGGCAGCCGACCCTTGAATAACTCAGTGATTCGCGTCAATTTGGATTATATTTTCAAAGGAATACACGGATATCCAATATTATAGTGATATTATATTCATACGTGCATGTATATGTCCACTATATCCTTAAGATCACATAGCTTGAATAGCGATGAGGTGCCTGGTAATGAAAATTTTTTTTTCTTAAATTTTTCACTCTGCATATCCATACATATTAATCGGCCTCGGATGCCAACATGAATAGTAGATAGATTAGACACTTCTACTAAAATAATTATTGATTATATGACTTATATTAAATTATAATGGAAACAAAAAGAGCGAAAGAAAACCTAATTAACTAAAAAAAAAAAATCTATATGGAACAACATCATTTAGAAGACAACATCTTTTTGGTGATTCTCACGATAGCATGTCTGCTTTCGAATAATGGCCATACTATACACAAGCCAAACGTAGCAAAGTTCCAGAGAATCACCATGACAATGGTAAATGTAAAGAACTTCTTGCTGTAAATATATGGACAAGCAATTTGTGGAATAGGAATAAGAATCATAAAGATGAAACTGAACGCAATAAACAACCAGAAGTATTTACGATATTCTTTTTCCAAGAATTCCTTTTTAATATCTTCTACCTCTGGGAGAGAATCAACAGCAGAAGCAGAATCCAGGTTATCTTCGAGCTGAGCAACTTTCTCAAACTCTTCATCTTTAGCTGCCTGGGTTTTGGTGTCTTCAGTTGGAACCTCGGCTTCTTTAGAAGCGACATCAGCAGCAGTATGAGACACGTGGGATTCGTGACGTTCAAGGTATTCTTTGTTCTCTTCCAAGTGTTCCGATAAAATAGTTCTATTTCTGGTACTATCCCAGTCAAAGTTATCAGGCCAAATCAAGGAGATACCGATAGATAAGATACCGCCACCGAAAAGTGCAGTAAGATTACCTCCAAATGAGACCCACTGCTCAGATAAATTGTCGACATTAATTTCTCCCATGTAGGTTTTGCAAGTAACCAACCAGACAATGAAAGCAGCAGCCATTCCTCCTAAAGAACCGATAATTGCACCAGCTTTGTTAAGCTTGTTCCAGGTGAAGGTCAAACAGACAGGGAAACACACAGAACAGGTAAGGACACCTAAGAAATAGAAAAGCCATCCAAGAGTGATTCCAACTCTGTAGAAGACACAGGAGATAGCTGCGGAAATAATTGCCCAGAATAAGACAGCACCTTGAGAGGCCCAAAGCACGTTCTTTGGAGAGGCCTTTGGATTGATGTATTTCTTGTAGACATCGTAGGAAATCAAAGTACTTGATGCAATCAATTCACCACTGAAGGAAGAAAGAACAGCCAAAAACACCATAACCACAACCAAGGCACCACCAGATTTACCCATCAAATAAGCAGCAGCAGCAACTGGAGCCAATCCAGCGTTGATTTCATGGGTGCTTAAAGTATAGAAATCATCGAAGTTCATACAAGCTCTGGCAGCCAATCCAAGGACAAATCCCATGGAAAGAGGAATAGAGAACCAGGCAATACCTCCAATGAAGTAGGCCTTTGAGGTGGTGGTCGAGGTAGAAGCAACAGCTCTACTCCAGTAAGCTTGATCCAAACAGACCAAACCGAAACCGGTGAAAACGGTTCTGAACAAAAGAACGGTAGCATTTCCAGATCTGTAGGTTAAGTATGAACCGTGATAGCTGGTATCGACAGGGTTGATATGACCCTGTAATTTAAGCAATTCCCACATTTCACCAGGACTTCCAATCTTACCAGTGGTGTAAACGTAGATGGCAATGGTGATCAAGAAAACAAGAAGAATGAAAGTATGGGTGGCATCGGAAATGAAAGTGGCTCTCAAACCACCAAACACCACATACACAGCACAAACAATTGGGATCAAGAAAAAGGCTGCATAAGCATTCATCCCAGTAGCAGCTGCGAACACAGTACCACCTCCCACGAGGATACAGGCACTGACAATGAAGTTACAAGCCAAGCCACAGAACAAGTAGGTTAAGTGACCAGCAGTTCCAAACCGGAAGTAAGCCATTTCCGGGAATGTAGTGACAAGATTAGCATTTGCCTTGACCTTGGAGGCAACGATAGCGAACATGGATATCTGGACCAAACCACCCACGGCATAGTAGAAACTACCGGTTATTCCATAGGAGAAAGAGTCAGTAGCAGAAGTCAAAAGGGTAAGGGACCAAGTCCAGGACAGGACAATGGAAACCACCATAAGTCCGACAGGGATATTTCTAGAGGAGGCAGCAAACTCATCGATATTGGAGGTCTTGTTATGGGAGAACTTGTTTTGCAACTTGGTAACACTGATCATCACCCCAGCAAAGGCCAAGCCCATGAGGATGATGATACAGTAACCGAAGGTCTGAGATAAGAACGGTTCCATATTTAAGGGTGGTGATTAATTATTACTATAGTCTAAGATCTATTGTTAGAACTCTACATTTCCATAGCTGAGGGCCCTAAAACTAACAGGAACTACAAGCCCTTAAATACTTATTTGATCCATAGATGTCCCAATCAATGAACAATGAACTATCGTTAGTAAGAATGAGATAAAAAAATTTTCAAGCACTCATTAGTATGGATCCAAGACTGTTTGCATGTACTTAGAATCTTAATTTGATCCTCCTGATAATGCGCCGGTAGGCAAAGATATTCAAGCTAATGGAATACAGTTTATGCTTAGAAGAACTTGTTAAGCTCATATTCGAGAGATCTGTTTGGTAATTATTTAAAGATATTGCGACACTACAACTGGCATGTTTCGCTATATGCTCGAGATGCCATTCCTCACCACATCCGCACCGCCGCTGCCACAAATACCATTCACATAAAGTACCATTAAAGCAGCGCGCCGGTTATCGCCCGCATCATTTGGGGAAAAACCCGAATAAGGGCGCATATATTGGGGAACTCCGCTGCATGATTGAGATTAGAGGAAAAACAGGAAAAATTCAACATCGCACGTGAGATTCCTAAATATTTTTCACACAATTACAATTTCAAATTGCGACATAGCACCAGAAATACGTTAGACTGCCTTAATTACCTTAAATGACTAATGACTCCTCGGAGCGTGGGAGCTGCGAGGCGATTGGTCAACAATGGGCACAGATCATGGTTGCGGTCACGTTAAAATGCACCCACAACTCGGAGCGAAGAGAGATATATAATGAAGATATTTCCTCGAGCGGGCTGTTTTCTTGGATCTATTTTTCAGAGAGTTTTTCTGGGTATATCGGACATACTCTATCGTTAACTATTAATATTAATATTCACTACAATAATGGTCGCTGCTAAGTATTTTAACCCGTTCAACATCGCCGAGGCCGACAAAAAACAGAACCTCAGACCATTTGTTGATGCTCCAGAGACCAAGATCAAGGACGTGCCTACCATTGATTTGGAGGCCATTGATCTCACCGACTTCACTTACGGTCCTGAAGGACAGCCAGTGCGTAAAGCATTGGCTGAGAGACTTGAGAAGGCCGTCACCACGTACGGTTTCTTCAAGATCACTGGCCACGGGATCTCCGAGGCTCAATTTGCCAAGCTCAAGTCATTGAGTCAGGCTATTTTCGAGATCCCCCAGGAGGAAAAAGATCAGTATGTGGGCGGAACCAAATGGGTCCACCCAGACGAAAAGAACATGGATTTGGGGGTCATCAGAGGCACTGGATTCAAGCCTAGAGGCCATTGGTCGCTTTCTGACAAGAAACGTGACAATATCGAGGCTTTCAACATCCGTCATGTTCTCCAAGACGACATCTTCTACAACAGGAACGAATATCCTGAGTTTATCAGATACCATCTCCAAGACATCCAGAGCTACTACGGATACATCTATCTTCAGGTTCTCCGCAAGGTGTTGGTTCTTTTTGACATCATTTTGGAGCTTCCAGAGGGCACCCTTTGGGAAACCCAGTACAAAATAAGACAGAACGATATTATTAGATCTGGCGGTGGATTCTCGAGACTTATGTACTACCATCCAGTTGACAACAACTACGTCGCTGAGACCAAAGGAACCTACTTGAAGGGCCATTCGGACGGATGTGGATTGACGTTTTTGGCTTCTCAGCCTATTCTTTCGTTGCAAATCAGAGACCACACAACGAACGAATGGAAATACGTGCTGCACACTAAGAACGCCTTGATTGTCAACATTGGTGACGGGTTCCAGTTGCTTAGTGGAAACTACTTCAAGTCGTCCATCCACAGAGTTGCTACGCCACCTCCTGATCAAGTTGGATACGCAAGAACCACTCTTATCTACTTCATCAGCCCTAGAAACGACATCTACATCGACCCAGAGACCCTTAACTCTCCTAAATTGACCAGATTGAATATCACCCGGGACCCTTCCTTGAAGCGTGTGACCTGGGCTGAATGGGACGATATTAAGAACAGTCTCTTCAATAACGGCGACCACACTGCTACAAACGATATCAAGCTTTTAGGAAGAACCACTTCTATCGACTTGCCTACTGAGGCCCCACCTCTTGCAAGCCATGTCCCAGCCAAGATCACTGTGTAAGGGACTTTGATTAAAACAACTAATTATATATATTCCTAGGAGGCGCTTGCCTATATATGAACTAATGAACACCCATATTCGCATACAATGACGTAGGGCCTGGATGGATCTATTAGGCACCATTACAATGGATGTAAACGATATATACCAAGTTGGCGGATGCTACAAACTGCCAAAGTGAAATATTGAATTACCACGTGATACGCAACGCGAAATGAAAATGGTAAACAGTAATAATAAACGGCGATTTAGGTGATGTAGAGCGACAGTATATAGATGAATACAGACAGAAACAAATGTACAAAATGGCTCGAACTAAAGCCAAGGCAACCAAGAACAACAAACGTGACAGAGAGAGTATTCAGCGAAGAGCTGCGCGGATCAGAAGAGATAGTTTTTTGAGGAAGCAGCGACAGGGCATAGAGAGTCTGGCAGATCAATTGGAGATTGTGGATGATGACGAGATAGACGAATCGGAACAGCATGAATTGCAGAATTTGTTGGATGAAGACGAGATACTCAACGAGCCACAGAGGCTGCTGGAAGAGGAAGAGGATGGGTCTGTAAATGATGCAGCTACAGGCGAGATTATCAACAGACAAGAAATCAATAACTTTCGATTGGGGATAATCAAGAGGAGAATAATGACTACGACTGCTCAGAAACAATGGGAAGAGATTTCTCCAGACTCTGTAGGTCAGATCAACGGTTTACTAAGGGCCTTAATAGAGCCCAGCTTATCGTCTTTATACAAAACCGACCGGAAGAAGAAACAAGGGAGAAAGGCATTATTAGAGATTGTCAAATCGTAAGTACGCCGTTATATGAACATGAGCTGCTTGAAAGATTACTAACCTATTTGCAATTATATACAGCTTGGAGTCGGAATTACCAGGAACATTGGTTCCTTCAGGGTCGAGATCATCACAATATAACATAGACTATCAGATGAAACGCGTACAGACGCTACAAAAGCGATATTCTCAGAATCTTGCTGCGTTATCTGCGCTTGAAAGACATCTTGACAAGGAGAAGAGGTAGGTATCTTGATTACATTATATAGAATGTAGTTTGGTTAGCAAAAACCGATACTAACAGAAATACCATAGAATATTGGCCAATAACGAGAAACATCTAGCCACAATAACCCAGAACTACTTATCCCACGAGAAACAAACGCTAGCGCAGCAGAAGAGGAACTTGAAAACGGCGCGGCCTGTTTCTGTCGACAGCGAGAAGGTTAACACCGAGTCGTTGAATTTGAAGCCGTCGTCGCCGGCAGAAGATGGCTATAATCCGGCCGAGGACGCGGATCTAGCGCCAATATTCAAGTCCTTGGACCAGGTATTGACCAAAATGCACGCCAATGTCGAGGTGTTGAAGCTGCTAGATCTGGCGAACGAACGCGTGTACAATATTTTGTCATAACTACTACATACTACATACAACTGTATAGTACATCAACATGAATGGTAAATTAATGAACAATATTTTCTCCATCTAGTCATCTTCTATAAAAACTTCCCGTAGTTTGGGTTTGGCGACATCCCAGGACCTCCGTTTCGCATAGGACCTCCTCCGCCGCTACCTCCATAGTACATATTATTAGGGTTCATGAATGCCTGATTCAGATAGCTTCCTCGAGTGTTTATATAGGCTGCATTAGCAACATCCATAGGGACCACTGTGGTCCCAGAAACTCCGCTCGCCTGCTGTTGCATCATGGATCGTGGATTCATTTGCATGGAAGCTGCTGCCGACATAGCAGCAGCGTACTGCTGAGGATGCATTCCATAAGGATTCATCATAGCAGCGGCAGCAGCAGCGGCGGCTGGGTTATTCATGAACTGCATTCCATACATAGGATCTGGCATTTGGCCCATCATAGGCATCATTCCTGGCATTGGCGACATTGGATTGCCCATAGCTCCAAAATTAGCGGCGCCTGGCCCGTTCATCATATTGAACCCGCCGCCCATCATCATGGCGGCCTGAGAAGCAGCCGCTGCCTGGACTGGGGAAGCAGCAACACCGCCGTTGTTCATTCCTGCGGCGCCTGCACCATAGAAACCACGTGGAATATTGTTGAGGCCGATGTTCTGGGCTGGAACATCCAATGGGAACAAAGCATCGTGTGGCTCGTCCATTGTTGAGGTCCAAGTAGGCGGGGTTTGATATGGTCTTTCAATGGCATTGGTTTCGTGATTTATAGTCGATTTAGCAACGAAATTAAACACTCCATCGTCATAAAGCGACTTTTTGTCACTGTGTTTTGGCATTTTCGGGCTGAAAAACTGCTGGGAGGTGTTATAGTTGCGTTTATGACGGCCATAGCCGTTGTTATTGTTGTTATTGTTGGCGTTACTGGCGTCCATAGGAACAAAGCCGGCGGCAGGAGAGTTGACTTTAGAGAACAGTTTCATAGGAGACGTGTGTGACGAAGGAGTGAAGGAAGGAGTAAACGCAGCAGCAGCCGGATTGAGCTTGAAAGCAGGTCTAGTAGGGTCCATTTTCTTCTTTTGCGGTGGTTTTGGCGACGAAACCGCTGAAGATTTGGTGGAAAGCGAGGCTTTGGACAATGCAGGCGAGTTTTTAGCAGGAGTACTTGGTTTAGCAGGCAAATCAGCCGGTGTTGCCACAGAAGCATTGGAGACTGCAGGGCTCGAGTTGGCATTGGCCTTTTGAATTATCTCCTTTTGTTTGACTTTATCTTTTGAAAGAATAGGAAGCAAATCCTCAGGGAATTTCTGTGGAACCTTGAAGTTAGCAGAGAATTCCTTCAAGGAATTGATTTCCTGCTGGGCAGACAATCTGTTGTCTTTACTTTTAGTGTGGTGATGCGAATGGGTGTGCGTTGAGTGGTGGTGGTGGTGAATGGCTGCTTCCTCGTGCTTGGTGGCAGCAGTGGCAGCAGTGGCAGCAGTGGCAGCAGTGGCAGCAGTGGCAGCAGTGGAAGCAGTGGCAGCAGTGGCAGCAGAAATAGACTGTTTAGCAGGAGCAGTGGTAGCAGTAGGAGCAGTCTGCTTTCCAAGCAATTTGCTGAACAACTTATCGTTAGCTGCGGTCGAAGCACCACTACTTGCCCCACTAGCACCTCCTGCACCACCAGAACCAACCTTTGAGCTCAGAATGATCGCTGGATCGAGATTATGGACCTCCTTTCTTTGTTTTGGAGGCACATATCTGCCATTATTAACCGATGGCAATGCATTCACAATGGATTTCGTATTTCCAGTAGAAACTCCGCTCTTTAACGCTGCCATAAGCTCGCTTCCTCTTCTATCTACGCCTGAATACTTGTCCTCTTCGTCCATACCACTATCATCTACAACAATGCCTCGTTCCTCAGCCAAATGGACGTTACCATTGAACCCTTGGGACTCGATCTCTGAGGCGATACGGTCTGCTTCAGCATACTTTCTGTGGAATTCGGGGTCGCTACGGTCGATTTTAGTCGTATATAAGTTCTCATCAAAGGTGGATGTGACTCCAAACTTTTGTTCGTTGACGGCAAACTGGTCCCAGTTTCCACGGTCGTTCTTTCCGGCCAAGGAAGAGTCCTCAAGACCTCCGCTGAGTAAGGCATTAGTAGCCGATACTTCTGACGGATCGGGAGCCCAACGCTGGAGCTCGCGCATCTTTAGCTGGCCTCCACTGCCCGAAATGTCGGTGTCTGTTTTGAACCCCCCACCAACAGCAGAAACAGACGAGGAAGGGGTGGTCAAAGCGGCTAAAGAAGTGGAGGAATTGTCAGTTTTTTCAGCCCCTTTTGATGCTGCAGGCTTGTAACTGAGATCTACGTTCAAAATCTCGAGATCCATCAAGTCTTTCGACTGAATAATCAAAGATTCCGGCAATTCGTCGCCGGAATGGTAAGCAGAATCACCAATGACATTGCCTAGCAATTTAGGAAGCTCCAAAACAGCTGCTAAATTGCCATTACTGACATCAACAGCAGCAAGAACACCTTCAAACCGTTCGCCCGAACCGACAGTCACAATAGCCGTTGCCCCGATGGATTTGACCAACATAAATTGAAGCCGGTCGTTCATGTTCAGTGAAACAAACTCGTCGTTCAAGTTGAAGGCTGAAACAAGCGATTTTTCGCCGTTATTGGCCCCGTTCAGACCACCAGCACCATTACCAGCATTATTCGAACTGTTCTCAGAGCCACCACTGTTCTTGGAACTGCCGGCTGACGAGGAAGAGGCGGCATTAGATGTCGCGTCGCCGCCCTTCCGGTTGCTTCTCGAGCCAGAACGGTAGTTTGACTTGCGGTTGTTGCTGGAGGCCGTGCTACTGGTAGAGCCTGGGTTTCCACGATTGGCCTTCATTTTTCTTAAAGATGAAACGCACAACCAAAGAATACAGACAACGTCAATGAGGACGGTGTCAGAACGTGTGACCGAGGATGATAGTAGAGATAATGTATCAAATCAATAAGCTAATATTGATCTCGATCCGGGTTGGATATCTAGCAGTCCAGTCCGTGTGGCTTGTAAAGCAAGGATGTGTCCCTCAGATGTGGCGACTGTGAGCGACTGTGAGCGACTGCGAGAGTTAGAAAGTTCTTTAAGACTCGCTTTAATATGCCAAACTAGCTTTATTGTATCAGTCTTTGGCTCATGAAAGGCTTATTATTTTTTTTTCCAGACTTTTTGTCGATTTTTCAATCTGTGCGTTTTCTGATGAGATATGGATTACACCCTGACACCATTAATCTGAACACCCAGACACCATGAGGAAGAAGAGGCAGATATACTATGGACAACGTCTCTCTCCTCTTCCTTTGACCTCGCTAAGCTCGGTTGCTCGGTTCGGTCATAGTACTCGGTCACAGTACTTGGCCATAAGTACTTGATTGGATGCAGAGCCCGAGCGAAGCAAGCAACAGAGCCTAGCGAGGTCAAAAGAAGAAAAGAGGTGCTCTTCTCCAGACAAGCTAGGTAGTCCCAGCTGTCTGGATCTGTCTGTGCCAGCAGGTCTACACATCAAACTAGGGGCCCCTAAATTGTCTTCGCTGATTACCGTAACTCTCTGTTGGTCTGACTGAGCGACTATACACATTGTCTAAGCGTATGCTGCTGCGTTGTTTATCAGTGCATGTCTATCATATAGACGTGGATGCCAAGAGGACGCAATTATGCGCTATTTTTATTTGCAAGACGCATCCAAACGGTTATGCGTATAGGCTTTTAAGGAGATTCTGGTGATACCATAAACTGAAGGGTGCAAGTGAAATGACATATACCGCCGCCGTGGGTTCCACCAAAATGGTATACAATGCCAAGGGAAGGCAGACACAGGCAACGGTTCTACAATTGGATTCAGCAATAGCTACAATAGTGAAGCAGCCAAGTGAAACGTCAAAACCCCGTTTGTTTACTCGCCGACGAAGAGAATAGACCAATTAACACAGTTTCGTATGTATGCCCAATTAAGCTATGTACAAGGAAAAGAGGAGAAGCAGGGACGCCGTCACTTGACGAGTGGGGCCATCTACAGATTATATTAGCCACACAGGAAAACATAAACCCCATCCAATCTCCACTAGTATTACGGTATAAAATACCCGTTTTCTGTATATAAAGGCCCTAATGTTGAGCGGAGCAACAGAAGCTCAAAAAAAAACCTCATTGTGGCGAGTGAATTTTATTCATTTAGAAGCTAAATTTATTAGCGGACACTGTGTAGGCAAAAAAAGAAACGAAAAGGCTCTTTGGGTCAATCAAACCATAATCAACCCCATCGACCCAGGATCGAGATATATCGGATATTATCAGTTGATTCTCATGACTCAAAGCAGAGTGTGATGTGTGATTGGTGGAACTTCATTTATTATGTATCTGTATATTCTACATCTCATTTATCCTGCATACATACACCTCCATATTTGTCAGATAACCCAATAATGCAGTTAGACATCATTCCCAATGATAAACTCCACTAAACCGCTAGCCTGCTGGCACTGTAGGCGGAAGCCTGAAGGGTGCTGCTGGATGGTACATAGCTGGGGGCCGGATGTTCGACTCTGATTAACCGATCGATTTTCACTCACCGCGAACCTTGTTTTTGTTTTGCGTTTTTTACTCTAAGTTTTCGGTCTTGGTACTTCCTTGGCCCACCACATCGTGCAGCTGGAAATGACCATGGGAGATGCTGGCGACGTTCCGAGCAGCAACCGTTGGAGCTCCATGAGATGCAGTAGGTACTAAACCATTGGAGCTCCACGATATGCATTGGGTACTAAACCGGAAGCTGATCGTCCTTTAAGAACCGAAAAAGCAACGCCCAAAGGACATAAGACTAAACAGTAAAAACTGCGACTTATGATTATTAATTCTCGGAATAATACTCTTTTGAGACATAATTTGTCTGCGAGTGTTTTTTTTTTTTTTTTTTTTTTCGTTTTTTGTCATCGGAATTACAAACATCCATCAATCAAACTACAAGGCAACGGGACTAGGAAGCTAAGGTTTGTTTATATTGAGACTATGATTAAGGCCAGCTGAGACCGATGATTTCATTTTTTTTGCTTCTGCATTGTTTCTTTTTGTCAGTCCCCAATTACTAATAAAAACTGTGCATAGATTCAAGATATGGGTGTACTGCTGACGATACCCTGCAATTGATCAACTCTATATAAATTGTAGTATTCCCTCATTTGTTGTGTAGTTTGTAGGTGTTTTGGTATGAGGATCTTGTGCTTCTGTACCTCTGTCTGTATCTACACTGTATTGCACTATACATTGTGGAACATATCTTTATTGCTCTGCCTGTGCTTCATATTATTTGTGTATACAACAACCACAGTCAGCATGCCCTCTAAATCCACTGCACAATCGTCTTCCTCGCCCTCTCTACACACCCACGCCAGTAGCTCCGCCAAAAGCCCCAGCGAAAAGAAAAGAGTAGGAAGAGCCTGTGATTCATGCCGTATCAAGAAGACAAAATGTAACGGTAAAAAGCCATGTAGTCGGTGCATCACTGATAACCGTATTTGCACCTTCAGTGAACGTCGTCGTGCCAAAGAGAAACATTATGCCAGTGGCTATGTTGAGCTTCTAGAAACAAGAAACCAACTTCTTTCCAGATCCTTAATCAAGTTAGTTGAGTTAGCTTTGAACGACGACAAGAAAGATACTGTGAAAGAGTTCTGTCTTACCAATAAGATCTCACCAAGCAATATCAATGACCTCATTGACTGTCTCATCAGTTCTCATGACTTGTTAAGAGGCGAGCCAATTGAGTGGGATGAAGGGACGAAAATCGCTGCAAATTTCAATAAAGACGACACTGCTAGCCTCAATGCCTCTATAACCGCCTTTGATCAACACATCAATAACCCACAGAACTCTACATCTGCTACCGATAACAGCAGCAGCAGTAGAAGTTCTCCGGCTGCTGGTCCCAGTGTGAACACTAGCACTGTCTCTTCTACAGCTACAGGAGATGTCAAAATCAAACAAGAGAGCGATTATTGTACAGATGTCGAAATCGAAGACGATGAAGACGACGACGACTTCTTCTCGTTGAAGAACCCTGCTTCTTTTGCCTCGTTATCCCCGACATCTTCAAACTCCGCAGACAGCAATAAAAACTCTAATCACGCAGCTAACAACGATATTTTCAACAACATCGCAGTTAAAAACGAGACCCCAGACTTGAACTTCGATTTCACTGCATTGACTTCAGGAACTGGCAACAAGTTGTTATCCGCAGCCCTCATGAAAAATTACTCGGCTAACGATAACAACACTGGCAGCAATATCACTGGCGGAGGCTTCACTACTGGATCGGGATCGGGATGTAACTCCGATTTTACCGATTCGATATTTTCCGCCAACATGAATAAGTCGCAGTCTTCGCTTCTTAGAAACGTTCCTTCCGGTTCGTGTTCCACAAACAACACCAATCTTGATTTGCTTTTTGACGATAAAAATCAAAATGATGCCAATGGCTCAAAAGATCTCAAACTTTTCTCAATGAACGACTTCATAAAGGCCGATAACGGCAATGGCAATGCTAATAATAATAATACCAATACCGCACTTACTGGGGATTTGATATCTCCAATCAGCTCACCGGTGCTCCTATCTCCAAAATCCGTCAATATCCCAAATGACTTGATCATCTCCGGAAGTTATGCTGAGTCCCACAAGATAAAAAGACCTCTTGGTGGCCATGTTTCCAAGCCTCAGGCTACTCATCATCACTCTTCGTCCACCATTTCTAACAACGCTCCCTTGAATAACTATAATCCATCGATTTTCTTTGCTAAAGCCAATAGTCCAATGGACACATTGTTCTCTGATTCCTTCCAGTCCTGTGGTAATAAAGACCTTGACTTGGAAATCATGAACTCGTTTAATGGAGTTTAGTCCTTTCTATTTATTATGCCTTGATGATGTTATTTTTGCACCTGCTTTACCTTTTGCTATATATTATGTTTCCTCCCTTTTAACTTAACGACTTTGATGATGATGATGATGACGACGACGACGACGACGACGACGACGATGATTGACAGCCAATGTTTTCTTTTCCTACAGTAATCACTTTAAGTAGTGCTTCTCTAATATTTAATATTCCTATCATATTCCATAAATACTATACTACAAATAATATAACACGACATTAATTTTATTTCACTCATGTAGTTTAGCTAGTCTACGTTTCTATTGAAGAACTTACCGAGGTTATTCTTGAAGTTCTCGTTCAATGTCTTGACACTGGTTTCACTATTAAAAGCAAATTCTTTCAAGTTCTTTTCGAAATTCTCTTTATTGATCCCAGCCGGGCTTTTATTGTTCATAAATGACGGGAAGTTGAGACTTGGTGATAATGATTGTAATGAATTCGATACTATTGGCGATAATCCTTTCAAATTTGGAGTACTGATCCCACTCAACCCTCCTCCTGCGGAAACTATAGTACCAGAATTATTGGCATTCATGCTGAATCCATTGTTTCCTATGAGTGTGGTTGGAAGCATGTTAATCTCCACGATTAGCTTGGTCATGAACGGATTCTGGTCCGCCAATTTGAAAACCTCTCGGTTTTCTTCGGCCATCTTCGTGAAAATGTCTTGGTACTTCAAGAATTCACGTTTTTCTCCAGAATGAATTGGTCTTGGTTGAGATATAATCCCCTTAAGGATCAATATCTTGCTGAAATTGTCGAAATTTCCATCAAGAATAATGCAGAGATATGTGTTGACCAAGTTTGTGTGATCTTTGCCACTGACCATCAACACTTTTAGTAGCTGCTCAAGCTTCAAAAACTGGTTGTTCACACTGTTAATGTAAGATTTAGTGATGGTAAACTCGATCTTTTCAATCCCTGGGCCCTTTTCGGTACTATTAGCGTCGGCTTTGCTGCCGCTATTGTTTATATCGTCGCCATTAACCAACACGGCCGGCATCCCGCTAGAAGACGGTCTATGGTCGTCTTGGAGAAGCGTTTCGTTAATATTGGGAGTCGTAGCAACTGTGAGTTGGTCGTTGAGTCTTGGACTGTTTGGTGGTGACAAGAACAAGAGATCATTGCTTTCAACTTCACCAGTTAAAAACGGCAATTTCTTGAAGAACTTCTTCAACAGCGAGATGTCTAAGAGCAACTGTGATGGCATGGTGTTATCGTTAATTGGCTTTATTTTCACCAAGTTAATCAAGAACTTCTCAATAATGAGATCAAGACATTTGTCGAGAATGTTTCTCATATAGGCGGCTTTCTTGATGTTTATCAATATCTTTCGCAAAAGATCGTTCAAAGTGCGCACCAAATTGATCATATAACGGCTCAAATCGCTGACTTCGTTAAGGTATCTCCAATTGTTATTGATCATCTCTCTCCAGCATATCTCGCAGTCGATTTCTATCTTCATAAGCAATTTACTAACACATGTTCCTATCATCAACAAATACTTATTCTTTGTGTCGTAGAATTTGTCCTCCAATTGCCCGCGATATTTGACGTCTATTATATTCATCAACATTGTTTCCAACTGATCGATAGTGAGGTTGATATAATCGCAGGTGTTCAAGATTACAGATAAATACTTAATTGATTCGTTGCCGTTGGTGGTCATAATATCCACGCCCTCATCTCCATAAGGAGGGATCAAAGGCTGCAAGGTTCTGACAAGATACTCAACTAAATACATGTCAAACAAATTGGCCAAATCGAGAACAATGGGGCCGTTAGAGAGTTTGATCAACTGACTTAAAAGATTTCTATATAGACGGAAGAGGTCCGCAGACGACGGAAAAACGTTTGTGAGGGATCCTTCGGCTTGCTGCTGGAGATTGTCGATATTATTCATTCTTGAGAACTCACTAATCTTGTCGGCCAAGAGATTCTCCTGTTCATTGATCCATATTTTCAAGAACGGTTCAAAAGAAGAGGAGATCTTTGAATAATATGAAACCTCACTAGAAGCAGAGGAAGCGGATCCGGGCTGCTTTTTCAGTGCGTGTTTGGCGAAATGATCTGTCAAGTCTTTCTCGAATTGAATCGTTTCTGTCAAACTTTCAAGTATTATATTGACATTAAAATCAGACGTCTGGTCAATAACATTCAAATGCGACTGGATATTGACTCTGTTGAACTCACAGAACTCGTCAGCAAGCTTCTCCTCCACCTTCCAGTCATCCGGGAAGATCTTCGAGTAATTCTCTTCGTAACTCTTAAGAATCCGCTTGAATATAATGAATCTTCGTGAGATGTTCTCTACGGAGCCCGCCTCGTCGTTGACGTTTCCAAAAATCAGCTTGATTTCTTTTAGTTGCTCGTTACAGAACCAATTGGTCATCTTCTCTTTGTAAGCATTACCTAGCACCGCCAATATCTTCATGGCACTACGCAAATCATCAACAGTAATAATCGAAGCACCTGCTGCTGTGCTGTTTGTCTCCGTCTCAGTGTCTGCATGCACCTCGTCGGTCCCCTCATCGAGATAGTTCTGGAAGTCCTCGAATATATAATTGTTCACTTGGACCTTCATAGAATGGATGTTCTTTGAGAGTACGTTTATTTCGTCAATGGATTTGTAGCTCTTGAAGTGATTGATTAATTGAAGAACTACACCAATTAAGTTCAATATTTCATTATAATTACGTTTCATCGTTCTGGTCTTATCGAGAAGCTCCTGTAGCTGATCATAGGCACTAAGAAGCATCTGTATCCGCTTCAAAACCGTCATAGATAACACTAAGTTCTTCTTACATTGGTCGAGCCTCTGGATGTTAGAGGTCATGCCCGTTATGGCCGACTCCGTGGCCGTGGCTATCAGTCTGGTGTCATCAATCTCGGTAAGCAATCTGTCAATTAACCGGCTTGATGTTTCGAATGAGAAGTCGCCGGACCCGGAACTTTCGGGCCCTTCGAGACTTTCTGGTGTGCTCTGGTTGATTTGCTGTACATATGCATTGTATTTGTCTTGCTGCTTCCCTATTCGCCGTTGTAACTTATGGTTATATTGGTCAGTATACTGCAATAGCTCCGGCAAGTCAGCTAGAGAGCTAGTTGTGTCGAACAATTGATTCAAATGGGTTATTGGATCATAATCAATTGCAGAAAGATTGTCGCTCATTGTAATGACATGTTCTGTTTTGACGTGTGGGAATCTACGGGGTCTGTTCTATTCTAGGGCTGCCTTGCTGGCCGGTTATATCCATAGCCATGTCTTCCACGTTTGTCATATTTTGTCACTGATTTATTTTTTTTCATTTGGTGTGTGGATATTGCTAGGGGCACGATGACGATGCAATGGTAATAATTCTGTTAGAGAACATAGCTGGGGCATCCTCTTGGTACTTGGAGGCACTCATGGAAGAGAGAAGTTGGCTGGGGTTAGGTTTTCATTTAAAGATGGTAGGTGAGCAGTGGGGAATCCGTTTAAGTAATTGGTTAGCTATCAAATAGTACTAGGATGTTTGGCATGTGACCTCGGTATTACAGTTAGAAATTGACGGGAATCTCCACAAAATGACTCTACACCACGCAACAACAGAACCACCAAATAGGATACCATTACCTTCAAGACCTCATACCATACTAGGACCTGTGGTTCATCAAGCTAGTACCACTGCTTTACTGCTTTACTGCTTTACTGCTAATAAAGCAGTAGCTTTATTACAATATCCTCTCAGATATACTGTTGACTAGTTAATGATTACGATAACATAGTTAAAGAACATACAACAATAAATAGCAAAAGCTACAATCATCCATGCCTTCTTGCTTTCTCTTACTGCAATTGCTAAAATACCATTTATTGTAAGAATGTATTATGTATATACAAGGGATCTTCCAATCTTCCCTACGAGGCCCACTCAATTGGCATCTGGGTTCTTGGCGATGGCTTCAATGGCTTGACCAACAGTCTTGATCTCGTCAGCTTCCTTGTCAGAGATTTCAACATCGAATTCCTCCTCAATAGCTACTAAGACTTCAACAGTGTCCAAAGAATCCAAGCCCAAATCAGTAGCAAAGTTGGATTCAGCAGTCACAGCAGAAACATTGGAAGCCTTGTCAAAACTCTTGATTACATCAAGCACTCTCTTGGTGACATCGTCTTTGGATAACGTCGAGTAGTTGTGACAGCTCTGGAATTGAGAGAACATAGATGGAGCTTTGATCATCATCAGCTTGCTGACATTGCTCTTGAGCAAAGAGCGGGAAACGCTGGAAACAGCTGCGGATTTGGCAAGAGTTAATCTGAACATTTTCTTCGACTATATATTGTGTTGCTTGATCTGGCGTATCTATAATCAAGAGACTAGCTGGATCCTGAAATAATCAGTGGATGATTGATATTCGGATTTTCACTCTTTTTGCTAATGAGAAAAGAAAAAATTTCCATTGGTGTTTTTCACAGGGGTTACCCGTGTAAAAGACTGGCAAGCCACAGACTACACGCCACATGTGGCTAGTGAATATTATACATTACATTAGTCGTTTATTGTGGCTACTTATTGGCCGCTGGCCCCGTTGCTGCTTGTGTCGTTGTTGTTGTTATTGTTGTTCATCTGCTGTAATCGCTGCTGCTGCTTAAGAAACGAATCCTTTCTGATTAATTGCTCTAATTTGGCCCGTTGTTCTGGAGTAAGAGTCTTATTTCCGCCTAAAATCGACGCCAATGCAGGGTTGTTTTGGATCAATCTCTGGATATTGCCTTGATTTGTTGCATTGGCAGCCGAAGCTGCTGCTGCTGCTGCTGTTGGCTTAACTTGAGTGTCGTTCGGAATCACCGCATTATTGACCATCCCACTGGTATCAGCAGCCGCGGCAACAGCAGCAGCAGCTGCTGCCTTCTGTTGTTCCTGCAACTTTCTACGCTGATAAATCTGTAGCATAATTTGCTTCTTCTGTTGTGGGGTCAATTCCGCGAAATTGATCTTTGTGCCGTTTATATCAATATAATTAGGTACATTGCCGTTGATGCTGGCATTAGAATTTGCCAGACTGGACGCGGTTGGCGTAGAGGTCGCATTAGGAGTGGGGACTTCATTATTGTTGGGTTTCATAGGGGTTGTTGTCGTGCTGTTACTATTGCTATTGCTACTGTTGACAAGCCCCTGAGATATCATGTTCTTACTCATATTTATGGTCTTGCCAATAGGCTGTTTGGAGAAATCCGTCAACGGTTGCTGCTGCTGCTGCTGTTGCTGTTGCTGTTGCTGTTGTTGTGGCTGTGGAATCACAGGGCTGGGGGTAGAGGATGCCGCTGCTGCTGCTGCTGCAAGATTACGTCTTCTTCGTTGAAGACTGGCAAAATGTTTTGCGGTTGCAGCCTTGACTTCCTCATTGGTCCATGTCGGGTTTTGTTGCTGGATCTGGTTGATTATCGCCGACACTTGTGAGTGGATATTCGGATTGTATCTGACGATATTTGCGGCCAGAGCATTAGCTGCTTGAGGAGCAGCAACAACAGGAGTGCCTGCCGCCCCGACAAGTTGCGCTTGTGCCTGCTGCTGTGCCTGTTGCTGTGCCTGTTGTTGCGCCTGTTGCTGTGCCTGTTGTTGCTGCTGCTGAACCTGTTTCAATCTGACAAGTTTCTGCAACCTGTCCGATATTAACTGGGCATTTTGAGCATTCAAATTATTCATACCGCCTGCAGCTGCCGCAGCCCCGGAATTGCTATTCACATTCCCGTTAGCAATCGCAGCATTAGCAGCCTGAAGCTGCTGCTGTTGCTTGAGATACTGCTGCTTCAACTGCTCAAGACTGAACCGCTGGGCAACAGATGCATTAGGGTCGCTCTGGGTGTTGTTGCCGCTGCTAGACGGCACTGGTATTTTGGCTTTATCCATGCTATTCGAGGCGTTGCTCAACGGGATAGAATTGCTCTTGATTTCAGGCGTGGCTGCCCCAGAAGGCACGTGACTGGCAGTCGCACTTTGGGCCTGGCGAGCCGGTTCTTCTGATGAAGTAGCCACGGCGGTTTCATCGTCAAGACCTGCACTGGCAATCAAGGAATCGTCATGACGAGCCTCTTCCTTGATCAAAGGCGTTGCTCTTGGGTCCAGCTCCTTCAGGGAGAGGGCGGTCTTTACGGCGGGTCCTTTTGAGGACGATTTACGGGGCTTTTTCGGCGCAGCACCGCCCTGGTCTTTGGTTTTAGAGGTGCGAGCCGCGCTGTTCTTTGATGAGGTAGACGCTCCGTCAGTAGAAGCAGAGCTCCCGTTGCTAAAATTCGAGTTGCGGTTCATGTTCTGATAGAACACGTCGCGAACTACCTTCTCGCTGTCGTTTCTCATCTTCGCAAACTCAGAGGGCGTAAACACCTTGACTTTATCGTCGGCACTTAGCTGTTTCTTGAAGTTCACGGGAACAACAGTTTTAGGGCTATTTTCGCGTTTCTTCATACATCTACGCACGGCCTCGAACATCAGCGCCCATCTAAGTCTTCTATGGCCACGCTGAATGGACTCTTTTCCAACTCCAAGCGGAGCAATCCGTCTTTTGCTTGCGTTCTGAGCCTTATGAGCTGCCTCTAGCCATATCTGTGCGCCCTGAGCATATGGACCCTTCATGTCGGAGTACTGGAACTTGTCATTCAACTGGATGAACCGCTCGAAGCATTGCCAGGCTGTTCGACGCTCGATGTTCGAGGTGTAGCTTTTGGTGGCTCTGGAGCTCAAATTCGATGAGATAATGTTCCAATTGTACGAGAACTCGAGAGCATAGCGAATCAACAAGTTATCGTCTTCAGGAAGCCAGATTGTTGGTGTTCGGAGGTCTAAATAGTCCAACGGAGGCGGTGGAGGCGGCCTTAAATGATTTATCTTTCGCGTGTACGCCGATGAAACAAAAAGACCGTTTTTACCGTTGATTCCCCGCTTCTTACGGTCGACATCGTCGGTGTTTGCGGCGCCAAAGTTGGTGTCCGTAGGCGCTTTCACCTTGGTCACAACCTTGTACCAATCCTGCTCGACATTGAACGGCAATAACAACTTGGAAACCGGGACAAGCGGCATGTTACGGTACTCAGAGCCGGGAATTTTCGATACCTCGGTCTTGTTGTGCAGTTTCATCACACTAAGATCCTCTTCAAACGGCGTATACATGGTCAAGTTGTCGATAATCGACTTGTTGACACCGGAAAGTGAGCTTTCGTCTACGAAAAGCTTCAATGGCAATGGATCTTCGATCTCGTGCTTTGAGAACGCCACGTCGTGCAACACGGCGGGGGCCTCCACTACGCCTGAAGTTTCAGCTATAACTGAGGTTTCAGGCTGCTGAGTTGGCTTTATGGTGGAAAGAACTTGCGTAGGATCGGCTGACTCGAACTGCGCGATCTCTTGATCTTCGGTGCTTGTTATACTAGTAAGCATAGAAGTATCTACAGATATATCTTCTACGTTCTTCTTTTTATCCACAACAACCTCCTCAGACTTCTTCTTTTCTTCAGAGACAGCTGCTTCTTCGGGCTTCTCCTGCCCGTCAGCAACCACCATTTCAACGTCCGATTTGTCACCCTCCGTCTTATTAGCACTTATATCGCCTTTGTCGCTCAAACCATCGTTGAATTCAAGGTTGAATTCGTCACCAAACCCATCAATATTAAGCCAATCCTCCACCTTATCACCAGATGTCTCTTCATTATTAGCATCACCAGCCTGGTCTACTTCTTTCTCGCCGATTATATCCACATCCATATCGGCTACATCATCATCGTTATTCCTCTCTGTTCTTTCGGCCGCCTGTATGGCATCATCATCTAAGAACACGATCGGCTTACGCTTAATACACACAGCTTCTTTCCCATATATATGATACTGCATCACTGCGTTCGCTAAATAAGCACACACAGCAATCTTTAACTTTCGACCCTCACTATAATCAGTGGCCATCCAGCAACCCTCCTGCAACACATGATCCCAATGGGTTAGCCCTGTTCCTCGCAACGGCTTCTCCTTGAACGGATCAATATAGCGTCGCGGCTGTTTTAAGCACCATTTACCCTGCTTCTGTAGCTCTTCAATCCGCGAATGAACAACGGATATCTTTCCTTCTTGAAACGAGTTCTCGAATATATCAGACGTAAGCACCTTATGGGAGTTGACAAGCAACTTGACGAGCTGTAATGTCTTTGAAAAGTAGTATAATTTGGCCAAAGGCGATGCCTTGGGGATTTTACTAGGGGTGTTTTCCTTCATGAGAAACACCATGAGATCCTTAAGCTCCTTGTCCTTGTTGAAGAGGTCGTCGTTTTCGAATGCCTTCTTCTGTCTTTGAATCACCGCATTTGATTCAAGAAGCTTGGCCAGTTCAAATGATGATGCCTGTAAAGGCACAGGTTTATTTAGTTTACGTATCTTTCGTTGGCCTTGTTGAGACTCTTGCTGCAGTTGCTGCTGAATCTCCAGCTGTGTGGACGGCTGTTGTGTTGAGTCAGCATCTATTAATGACCGTTTGTTGTTGTTATTGACGGCATCGAGTTGCTGTTCCAGTGACATGACTCCCTCTTTAAGGGAGTTCTTCAAAGCGTTCACATTGAGATATTCATCGAGATACTTTGCAAACTTGCGAATATCACCGTCAACGAGCGATCTATATGGGAAATTTGTCAAGCAGAAGAGCTCGGTGAGCTTCTTCTTACGGAGACTTTCAATTTCCCGTATGGCCACCAATCTCTTGCGAATAGACTCCTCGGAACTGTCCATTTCGGGCATGATTCAATTCTATATATGTTAAGTTATTGAGTAATTGAATAGCAGTGGTGATACAAGGACGATAGCTAGCTTTGTTGGTGTCTCTCTCCATGTCGAAGCTGACGGAATTTAGTTAAATTAGTTAGGATATTTATTTTTTCAGTCCTCGATTTTTATTTGCGGAATATTGAAAAATCGCGATGAGTGGGGGCTCATAATATGGTGCCTCAGGGGTGGTATATAAAGACTACAGCACAACTAGGGGACATACACACTGTTGTATTAGACTTATAACGGTACATATATATAGTACTATAGAGAGAGAGAATCACCGACGGGCCCTCTTTCCTCCCCTTCCTTGGTCTTCGCTCGCACCTCTCTTGCCATTCTTAGCAAAATACTCCTTCTTTCTCTCCTGCTCCTTCTCCTTCCGTTTGGTCTCTTGTTTGTTGATCTTCTTAAGCTTCTCTTGCATCTTCTCTTGGTTCTTCAACCGGTTCTTCAACACCTTCTCCTTCTTGATGGTGTTCAATTGTTGCATCAAAGTTCTGGTCTTCTTTTCGTCTCCATTGAGAACCACTGCTCTCTTCTGGAGGTACGTTGGTTTCTTCTGAGGCTTCATTTGAGCAATCTGCGACTTGAAAGGTAAGTCACTCTGCACCTGTTTTGGAACATACAACGGATTGAACTTCCGCTTGTTTCTCTCAACAGTTCCGTACTTGGATCCGGGGTTGTTTGGAGTTTCAATTCCCGAATCAGCACGTATTTTACCAGTGAGTCTCATTCCTTTCCATTCCTCCTTCGATGCCATCAATAGCGAGGTCACAGGATTGTAGAATTTCTTCACCTTTACAGGATACCATGTTTTCAACATCACAATATCGCTCATCAAGATTCTGTCTTCAAAGGTGGCTCTGAAACAGCCTTCTGGCTTGGCTAACGCCCGTTTGATTTCGCCTCGAATTCCACTCACCGTCTTAATTGCTGCTCCTTCGAACTTGACAACCTCCAAATTGGTAGTAAACATGTCCTTGATGAAGGCAGTGTTTTTGAAGATCTTGTATGGATATCCGACCAACTTCAACTTCTTGACAATCTCCACCGTGCTGCTGTTGACGTCTTCAACAACACCAGTTGCTGAGATTCTGAATCCGCTTCCAGTGTCACTGTTAGCAACAATCTGTGTGGCACAGAAAGTGGTGTTGGGCGCAACCAAAGGCCCGTAGAAACTGGCCTGACAATAGGCATGTTCTGGCGTGTATTTCAACATTCTTGTTCTTGTTCGCGAGTCCGATGTCGTATATACCGGTAACGTCTGGAACCGTCTCCATCCAAGCGACAAGATCAATGGATCATTCGACTTCAAGATCTTCTTGTGCCATCTATGTTTTCTTATCCGTACGTTTAGGATCCCGAAACTCATTTCACTGGCAAGTAAACCTCCCACAACAACGGGGTATTTAGCATCAAAATTCTCAATGAACTCGCAAGGCATGTTGTTGAACGTCAACTTGACGTAATGACCGGCTCTATGCCCACTTATTTTGACCTGAACGTCTTCATCAAGCTTCTCCATCTCCAATTTGTTGATCTCAAGCTGTTTGGCCATCTTGGCCTTTTGGAACTCATACCATGACTCGTACTCGTTCAACTGCTCTCCCTTACCTTGTTCTTCGTCCTCCTCCTCGGCTTCGTACTGTAATCGTAACTGCTTCTTCTTTTTGGCAAGAATAGCTCTTCTTTGGGCCACCGATAAGTTCTCATCGTCTTCATCCTGATCTTCATCTTCGCCATCAGACTCCGACTTGTTGGCTTCGGCATCAAAATCAGCAAAATCGTCGGTCTTCTCGCTCACTTTCTCGTCTTCAAGATCCTCAAAGTCACCGTTCTCATCATCCTCAGAACCTTCCTCATTATGGATTTCTTTCTGTAATTTCAATCTTTCTCTAGGCGACAAACGGAAACATCTGGCCTTCAAACTCTGGAACGCAGCACTATCGGAGTCCCAGCTCTTCTCAAGTGCTTCTAACGAGTCGTAATTAGGTCTGTAATTATCGGCCAGTTCGTCAAGAAGCTGGGTTTCTTTTTTGGCAAAAAAGTCCTCTTCCTCGGCCTCGTCCTCAGCTTCCTCTTCATCCTCGTCATCTTCGCCTTTCCAAAGCTTTATGGCTCTTTCTGGACTGTAATCCTCGTTGTAAATCAATTTATTGATATTGTAGACTCTTCTACCACGGGTTCCTTGTAATTTCGACGCTGTTTGTCTCCATTTATCAAGTCCTTCGGGCTGTTCATCCTCCTCATCCGACGAAAGATTGAACTCCGTGTCCTCTTGGAACTGGAACTCGTCGTCTTTGCCGTTTTTGTTGTTGTCTTTGTACCTGTTGCTGTTATTTATCTTTCTCATGGTCTTTCTACCAGTGTTTCCTTTAAGAGGATCGTCCTCATTGTCCTGTTGGTCATCGTCATCCAAATCACTCAACATGTCGTCTTCGCTTCCGTAGTCTGCATCGATGTCGTCGTCGTCTTCGTCGTCGTCGTCATCTTCGCTGGTCTCACCACTCACCGATTTCAACACTTTTGAGCCCGAGAATAACTGTAATCCAACCGAATCCTCGTCCTCCTCATCCCCATCATTGCCCAGGCCGTGGCTTTTCTTGGCACCAAGTTCTTTGATCAATCTAGTCTTGACATCCTGATCCTGTTGATCTTCTTCAACCAAATAGGACTCGCCATGATGTTTGGCTCCAACATCAATATATACTGTGTCTTTGTCTATCAAAACACCTCCAACATCCGACATTGGGGCGTAAATGATTCTTTGTTTCTCTTCAAGTCTCTTTCTTCTGGCCTTTTTAGGTGCGGCAGCCCCGTCAGGGCCTTCATATGTCTCTCCAGCAGCCGCAGCAGCCGCAGCGGCGGCTGCCTGTCTCTTGGCGTCTTCGATCTCAATCTCGTGGATCTTCTGCTCGGTGTATGGTGTAGGCACTGGATCCGGAAGCTTCTCGATGGTTGAGATCTTATAGTCTCCAAGCCCAGCAATATGGACATTAGCGTTGTCTTTGAGATTAAGGCCGTGCACATAACCGTACATTGCGATCTTACGGTCGACTTTAGGGTTGTTCGTGATGTCCATTGGGTTGGTTAAGTCATTGACACGGTCAATAAGCAAATAACTATGGTCGTTTCTCCATTTCAACGGCCGGAATTTCATCACCGAGATGAATCTCGACAAATTGAGGATCTCACGGTCCGGATATCTTCCGTTGATGATCCCTGAGAGAAAGAATAGCTTGGCTCCTTTATAAACCTCTGTCCAGAACCGGTGCTTCAAGGTCTTCTTCTGTGCTCTAAGTGTGGCCTGTTTCTTGAAAAGATCACAATGACTGACACATCCAATGACTTTAGGCATCCCATGATGCTGGGCAATGTTCAAAAACTCAAACGTTTCCATTTCAAGCCCATAGTTACCATCAATCATTAACAACACCAAGTCAACGATTTTGGCGGCATCAATCATGCTGTTCAAGTCCGGTTGCACTTCAATGATTGTGAGCTTTCTCCGCTTTCCGGAAACCAATGTGATTGGTCCTTTCACCTCGCTGACGGAGGTCTTTGTGAATCGTTTTACAAGAGACTTGATGAGGGTCGACTTTCCCACTCCCAGAGGCCCTACCACGCCCACAATTACAGGAGGTTCGTCGTCCTCAGGAAGTCTGGTCATCATAGGCACATGGTACTTCTTTTCGGTGACATCAGCATTTCTTTGAATCGCTTTCATGAGCTTTCCGGGAGTAGCCACCGAGAAAGCCTTTGGATTACGATTGGTGTTAGCTGTGGCATTATTGAACCTCGTTTTCGAGGTTTTGGTAGCCCCACGATGGGGTTTATTAGGGGGATCCATGTTGGCTTTATGACATATATTCTATATCTATATTATGAGATATATCTTAGATATGAAGATAGCTGGTATGAAAATGGATAATGTATATAGTAGAAGGAAATATTTACAGGTAAAATTTTTCATGCATAAAAAAATTTTTTTTTCATTCTCATCGGACATTATTGTATGGATTTGTATGGTAATTGTGCTAATGGCTGTGATTGAGATGGAGGTGCTAGATATACGTATTATATGATAGATAAGATGTAGGTGGCTATTTGAAGATGTAAGTGCCAGGCAGTGCTTTTGTACAGGTTGAGTTGAATATGGATCAAAATCCACTATAATCACTTTATTTATTTGAGATGCCGTATTCTGAGCCCTATTTGTAGTATTTGCTACTGTCCTACTACTAGTCTCTCACCAGTAATTTGATAGAGATTTACAGTCTTTCTCAAGTACCTGCCTAACAGCTGCTCTCAGATGTATTATAGAGAGGAACCCTTCTTCTCCTTTAGATCTCGCTTACGTTCGGTAGCTCGCTTCGCTCGGGGCCCAGTGCTTACTGGGATATAGATCTCGAGCGAAGCTGAGCCTTGGCGAGGACCAAATAAAAAGACCAGGTGGAGTAGAGCATCTCTTTCTTCTATTTCTTCGGACCTCGCTACGTTCGGCTTCGTAACTACGCTAGGTTAATAATAATATGTATAAAAATACATGTATGTAATAATAGATACGGAAAGTGAAATAATAATAGTAATAGTAAAAAGTGAAAATAATAGTAAAGGAGATACCACAGTCAAGGGCATCTTAATTCTTCATTTAGTAAGCTCTCTTACTAACCGTCTTGTAGCAATTTTCGAGTACCTGCTTCGCAGCTACTCTAAGCAATAGTCTTCCAGGTAGACAACGATGGAGTTGTGGTGAAGAAACTCTTTGGAGCACTCTTACCAGTATCGTTGTTGTTCACATGCTTAGGCTGGAACAATCCCTTCATAATACCACTACTGTAAGTAGATCCGGTACCGAAGTCCGAAGGCATGAACTTAGAAGCAACAGCTGGAGCAGCAATCAACACAACGTAGAAAACAAGCACCACAAAGTACAAGGTACAGTATCTTCTTACCATTCTCTTTCTAAGCTTGCTCTGCTTCAAACTGTAGATAGGAGGACGGATCTGCTTGGAAGGCTTCAACCAGAACAACAAAGACGAATGCCATCTGTCTGCCAAAGGCACACACAAAGCAGGCAATTGGAAGAACAACAAGAGATGACCGAGAATGAAATCAGCAGCGAATTCAGACATTTCAATGGTCTTAGCACACAATTCTCTGGCTGGCTGAGAAATTGCCATCCATCCCATACCGGAACCAATCCATTTACCGGTCCAGAAAGCAGCATTAGCATGGTCGTTCTTGAACTCTCTGGTCAACATCGTCACGGTCATCAACTTGAAGATGAATCTCTGGATGTAGATCATAGCACACAAACCAATCAACATTCTTGCGAACTTGAACGACTCCAAGACCCACATCACAATGAAGAAAATCACATGGACAATCACAGAAATACCGTGGGCAATACCGGCGGTAACAGCACCGGTCTTCTTGCAACACAAGCCACAGATTGGACCAGCACAACACGAGAAGCCCATGATACCGGCACAAACACCCAAATTGATGACAATAGGGGCTAAGGAACAGATAACCACTCTCAAAGCAGAGTTAACGGTATCAGCCTTACCTCCCTTGACACCGGTCTGGGCATTGATGAAGGTGAAAGCAACAAACACACCAGCAGCATAAATACCGGTAGGAATGACGTCGGCAAAGAAGATGTTGGAACGATGAGCTCTTGGAGCATCACCAGCAGCCTTTTCAGAAGGCTCACCAAGCACCTTACGCTTGAAACCAGTGACTCTGGATCTGGACATTCTAACGTAACCGATCCACGAGTTCTTGTGCCATTTACCGTTACCTCTGGACAACCATCTGATGAAATCACGGTAGTCAATGAAGAAGTCCTGCCATGCAAACTGGTGAGGGTTGAACACGAAAGGAGACATCATCAAGGACGACAAAGAAGCCCAGAACCACAACAAAGCCGGTTGCCAATGGGCCACGGTTCCGAAGAACAACAACACACAGCAACGGGAGCCCATGTAAATGGAGGACTGAGCAAAACGCGAGTAAAGCACCGAGAATGGAATTCTGGCGGTGGCAAAACCTCTTCCGGTGGCAATATAACGGGCACCACCGACAGAAAGATCGGAAATAATGGAGGACGAGTAGATTTGGGCAACGAACACTTCAAACATAGGCGAAAGCGAGCAGAAGTGACGGGCCAAACGCGAAACAGCTTTCCAAAGACCCTTTTCAATCAACTCCTGGACAAACAATGGAATGAACGAAATAAAGAACACAATGAAGATGGACAACGTGTAATGACGAACCCAGTCAACAGCAGGCATCAAGTTGTAGCAACCTCTTGGGATCTGCTTGTCGGTAACTGGCGTGTTCTTATTGTAGATACAAATAATAGCCTCGTGAGCAAGAGCATTCAAATTGACCAACGTCAACATGAAAACCTGCAACGACATCTGAATGAACAAGTTATTGATATGGAAACCAGGATGGGCATAGTAGAACGAAAGGAATCTGTCTAAAGGAAGCTGTGTTCCCAAGTAATAGTACTCTCTGGACAACATCTGTTCACCCATACCAGCACCAATCTTGGTGGTGAAGTTAAGAATGGATCCGAAACCCATATCTCTTCCCTTACCACATTGGTAGTAGTCGCAATGCTTTATTCTTCCACCACGCAACATGGCATTCATACCAGCGTAAATATCCTCGTTAAGATGCAAACCTTTCTGGGCCTTCGACACACCGCCTCGGGTAATCATAAACGTGGCGTTCAAGAAATCAGGGTGACCATAATGCAATTTACCACCAATCTGGGCAAGCACTCTGTGGAACAAGGTACCAAAAGTCTGTTCTTTACCAGCTGCAACATCACCAAGAATACCGGTGTTTTCGGAGAAAATGTACTCTCTGGCACCGACAATAGCAACAGGATGCACCACAACCTCCTCGTCCGACAAGCCGTGGGCGTAAGGGTTGGTGTATTCGTTGTTAAGCTCTTCAAACTCGGCCAAAACAGAACGGATCTTCAAACACTCCTCAAGATAGTTGTCCTGATTGGCATCGATCAACTGGATGTACTCACCACGGTAGAAAATCAACGCATGGTTCTGGTTATCAGACTTACCGTCACCAATGATTGGGTTACCGGACAACTGGATTCTAAACTTAGGCTTTCTACGGCCGTTTTCCATCAATTCACAGTGGCCATCAATGACAGCAGAGTAGATACGTGGCTCCTCGCCCTCATTCATAGGTGGCTCCTCATCAAGATAGGCAATCTGCAAGTCAGGGTAGGCTCTGAGCAAGAACTCTGCGTTCTCCATCTCCTCCGGTTTGAACTTGGCAAGTCTTTGCATCGAAACAACGAACTTGAACTTCCGTCTGGCCATTCTTTCGAGCTCCTTCTCCAAACCCTCGGTGTTTCCGCCGTACATCTGGACAATCTCCGGGTTCTCAACACGGTAAAGCAATTTGATGGCTCTGGCGTAGTTCATCATTCCGGAGACGGTTCTGTACAAGGTCTGGGCTCTAAGCGAGGCCCAAATACGGGTTCTAAGGGTGTATTCAGGGGCAGCAGACTTGAAACCAATGCAATAGAATGGCAAGTCATCGATCTGCGACTTCATGTGCGAGTTGTCGTCGTCCTTTTCCTGGTCAGAGCCGTTTTCGTAGGCAGCGGTTTCTTCGGCAAGAATCTTGGTGTCCTTGACGAAACAGTCCCATTCGACTGGATGCAACTGTTTCAAGTACTCCAACAAGGTGACACGCGAGAACTGGTCGTCTTCACGAATAATCTCTCTGAGAGAAAGCAAGATCTTTTCGGAGTAATGAGGCGTGAAGACGGTGAAAGTAGGCATGTTTTCGACTGGCAATGGCTCAGGAATAGGCGTGGCAAGCGACTGGGCAAAGAAAGTGATTCTCCGCTCAGCCTCAGAGTCCTTTGGATAGAACTCAGTCTCGAAGTTGTTGTCGTCCTGGGAAACAAAGAAGGTAGGCGCTCTGAGCGTTCTTTTGCCCTCAACTTCCGAAGGAACCTGGTGGTACAACAACTTTTGAACGTGGTCAATGGCAAGCAAATGCTCTCTGTACATCGAAATGACAATGGCGTTCCAGACCTGCGAGATAAGCACCTTTGGCTTGTACTTGATCTCCATGTCGGTGGTGGCCAACACCTTGGAGTAAATTCTCTTAGGGAGTCTGGTAAAGATGTTTCTCCATGGGGTCAAGATAGAGATACCCAAGTAGAAGGACTTTCCGACGGAGAAAATACAACAACAGATAATGTACCACATGTAGGTATCCAAGAAGAACAAGATGAAGTCAGTGAAGTACATCAAACCAAGCACAATCTGCGACTGGTATCTACAGAGCTTGTTTCCCCACCAAACCTCACCAGAACAACGCATGTGCATGGTGGAAAGGTTACGGATAGGATCTCTGATAGACAAGGTCAAGAAGAAGTAGGATTCTACGAACTTGGCGGTGAAAACAACCACCCAAAGAAGGTACGACATCCACATGTCGAGCCCGCTGAGCTTGTAGAAGTTGGCGGTGAAGGTCTGCGACGACATGAACCGTCTGGACGACTTGTTCATGTACGGGGTGAAGAGCCCGCCAAGAGGCATGATGGTGAAGAAAACAATCGTGGCAACAGCTATAAAGAACACTATCACAGACACTACGTGGGCGATTTTACTGTACTTATCAAGGGGATCGTAGAAGAAGATGAACACAACAGGACCAAGATTGACGATGAGCGTGAGAATAATGAACAGGAACCGTCTGGAAAGATGCTGGGCTCCGGCCCATTTTCTAGGCACAAACATCCATTCGAAAAGGGTGGCAAACAACTGGACAAGACAAGCAACAGTTCCTCCAAGGGCACAGGATGCCCAACGGTACTCAGGGGTAGGCTGGTTGTTGACCAATTGGTAGTAGTTCTTCGTATATAAAGTAGGCGAGTTATAAGCAGTGTACATCCAGTAGATGGAGCCATGAATGACCCAAATACGGTTGAAGTTGGTGACCATATGCAACCAGGTACGGATCTCTTTGTAGGTCTTGAAGAAGACGTTGTTCCAGTCGACTTCGTGGAGCTTGAAGAACCGTTCCTCGCTCGGAACGTCGATAAGACGCGATCCGTCCTCGAGAATGATCCGGGCAATACCCTCTGGGTACCAGAACAACTGGTTGACGTCATCATAACCAATAACCTTGTTGTGGTCGCGCTCACGCTTGACGAACTTGCCGTCAAGCACCTCATACAACTGGTTTCTCAAGAAGTTGTACAAAGGCGTGATGACCCTGTTCAAATAGTCGCCCTCTGGGACCGGTTCGGTACGGTTCTGGCAGGCTGGCGACTTCAAGTAGTCGGAGGCGCACTTGTAGATGAAGCACAAACATTCAGGGGTGAATCTGACCTGGTTGGCCTCACCCCAACAAAGGAGATAAAGAGCAATCTGGCGGACCTTTTCGATTGGCGACAAGGCGTTCATCTCGCTCTTCCAACGGTACTCGGCACCCTCCAAGGAGTCGTCGGTCTCCAAGGCCTTGAGGGCCTCTGGATCGTTACCGTCCTTTTTAAGGGCCTTTCTGGCCTTTTTGGCAGCCTTGGACGCCTTTTTGGCCTTCTTCGAGAGCTTTCCGAGGTTCATGTTGCGGAACCCGAGCTCGTCGTCGAGATCAAGGTGGGCAGCAAAGTACCACTTCTTGTAGTTGGCAGTGTCGCCCCCAATAAAGTCGACGTGCAACGAAAGAAGGGCCTGGGCAGGCGACATTCTAGACGACCGCGAGTCCAACAACACCATGAAATGGTCGAACATGTTCCGCATGGAGTCTCTTTGGAAACCAAACTTGTTGGCAAGATCGATGAACACGTCTTCAATGTCCTCAAGCTTGACAGGGGCTTGGTTGTCGGCAGTCCAGGCAGGATACGGGTCGGTTGGCACCGCAGGCATGTACCCTGCGTCGCCCTCGTAGCCTCCGTTGGCTCCGTAGATCGGAGTGGAGGTCCCCGAGGAGCGGGGGTCGTTGTACAGCATCTGCGAAGGAGTGTACTGGGTGCCGTAATCGTAGCCCGGGGTGCCAGGTTGGCCACCGTTAGGGCCGTACGAGAAGTCCGAGAAGGCCTCCTGTTCGCCAGGAGCCCCAGGGGCCATTCCACGGGCATTTGGGTCGTATTGGTCGTAATACTGACCGTCTTGGGCCTGGTCGTAGTACTGACCGCCTTGGGACTGGTCATAGTACTGGCCCTGGTCGTAGTAACCACCTGCTGCAGCACCGCCTTGGGCCTGGTCGTACTGGCCAGCACCGGACTGGTCATAAGGGGCGCCTTGGGCCCCAGACTGGTCGTAATGCTGGTTGCCTTGGGCGTACTGACCCTGTTGGTCGTAGTACTGGTTGTTGTTGTCTTGATAGGACATTTTTTGCTAGCGATAAGATATCAAGAGAACAGATAAAGAATGAAATAGAACAGATAATCAGCCAAAACGGCCAAAAACGAATATTGGCCAAGAGGAACGATGGAGGTAGATCTGGTCTATCAGTATCTGAAAGATTGATAACTGTGCGTATCTATCAGTATCTATGAGAATAGTACCAGTAAAAAAAAAAAAAGCGAGAGAATAAATCGATCAAGTGCACCAATATCTTCTCAAACGTCTATCCAGACAGAAGAAGAGACAGATGATAGAGATACCGACTGAGATAGAGACTGAGGCCGATAGAGAAAGAGAAGGGAGGAGGATCAAAACAGATTTGAAAATTAGCAAAAAAAAAAAAAAAAAAAAAAAAAAAAAAAAAAAAAAAAAAGGAAAAAAAGAGGGAAAAGAAGGATGGGGGGGGAAAGTAGAGAAAAGAGAAAAATAAAAGGGGGGAGACGAGGGACAGGGAGCCGGAAGGGGGGGGGGGGGGGGGGGGGGTGGGGGGGGGGG
>JAKVQV010000039.1:0-70174 GCA_030490795.1 Saccharomycopsis sp. yHQL182
TTAAATGGGTGGGTAGGGTTCGCTTGCCAGAATATTTCTCTTTTCCCGCTCCCCCCCCCCCCCCCTCCTGGCCCGTTGGGATGGTCTTTGGGTGGGTTTTAAAACCCGGTGGAAAGGAGGGAAAAAAAAAAAAAAAAAAAAAAAAATTCTTTTTATGTTTAAATTTTTTAAATATCAATATAAAAACAAAAAAATTTGGGTTTTTGCCAAAAAAAAAAAAAAAAAAAAAAAAAAAAAAGCGGAAAAAAATAAAATTTTTCAGCTTATAATTCAATGGAGACCAGAATGGTTATCTGTCTTCTATACCAGTACAAACCCCCATAAATTCACAGTATCCCAAATCTAGGAGCCATGAGCAAACAAAGAAACACGAAGGATGGTATCAACTTGCTTGATCTCTATATATATGACATTTCGCAGGAATTACTTGGGTCTTTGAAGCTCTTGTACTTTGATTCAAATGCTCGCTTGGTGGCGAAGCCAATTGCCGAAGATATCCAGGCACCATTAATCCCAAAGATAGTGTATCCGAAAAAGAAGACGCCTAATAAAGAGGGTGTTGATGAATCGAGCTCGCTGTCTGAATCAGAGTCAGATGATGAGGTGGATAGAAAAATTGAGAGATTGAGTATTGATTCAAGATATGAAGACGACGAAGACGAATCGTTCGACGACAACAGAGTCAGTTTCACAAATACGAGGTCTCCATTTATTTTCTTTGAAACAGCACGTCTTGAAACGGATCTCTTACTGTCCAAAGTAGTGCAGGAAAAGAAACAGGCTATGGGGATTTACAAATCGGTTTTCAACGTAGATGAGATCAACGATCCAATCGAAAGTCTAAAGCAATGGCATGTTGCGAATCATGAAGCAGCAGCTGAGCCCAAGATGTCAGCCTTGTTTATGGTTGGTGGGGGTCATTTTGCTGGAGCGATTGTGTCACATAAACGTAAAATCAATAAAAAAAACTACGCATTAAACGAATATGGTGCTCTTGAGCAAACGGTGGATTTTCTCGCCCATAAATCGGTGCACAGATACACCACAAGAAGGAAACAGGGTGGCTCACAAAGTGCTCTGGATAACGCTAAAGGTAAGGCTAATTCCGCAGGGTCTTCTCTCAGAAGATACAACGAACAAGCCTTAGCTAATGATATCAAGGAGACTATAGAAGCCTGGAAACCGTATTTGGAGAAATGCGACTCGATCTACATCAGGGCAAACTCCAATTCCGGGTTTAAGTCTGTTGTCAGTGGAAACGATATTCAAGGAGCAAAGACCAGAAATTTCTGTCTTCATAAGAACGATAAGCGAATTAAAAGCTTCCCATTTGTCACAAAGAGAGGAACTGTGAACGAATTGAAGAGAGCGTGGGTTCAGCTAACCTATTTGTCTGTTGCAACTTTACCTAAAGTCGATTCTAGAGGTGAGTTGGAAAAGAAAAGAAAAGAGCTATTGAAAGCATCGAAACAAAGCGAAAATAACTCCAGTCTTGAAACTGTGACAGAAAACCCCGCTGAAGTATCCAAAGAGGCTCAACAGAGCGAAGAACTCATAAAATTGCTAAAAAGGTCGAAAGTGCCTGCAGTGATGGCATATATGAAAAGGAACAAAATAACCCCGGATTTCCGCTTGGAACCGGAGTCGAAATTCGAGAAATGTCCAACATTGCTTCATTATGCTGCCGAGCACGACTTGCAAAGAATGGTATATATCTTGCTTAATAACATGAAACTGAATCCGTGCATTACCAATAAAAAAGGGAAAACTGCATGGGATTTGGCCAGCGATCAGGATACGAGATTCTCGTTCCAAAAGGCCAGACATAGTCTTGGAGAAGGATTCTGTGACTGGAAAAAGAGCCATGTGGACGAGCCGTTAAGCAACGAGCAAATTGAGGAGCAGCAGGAGAAAATCCACGACGAATTGAAAGATGAAATGAAGAAGGCGATGGAGGAAGCTAAGAAAGAAACCAAAGAGGAAGATCAAAGAAAGCATGTGAAAAGCTTTGGTATCGGCCATTCGATGTTGCAGCAGCAGCAGAAGGTGGATCTTGGCAAGAGTATCCTCAACTCGTTGAGCGAGGACGAGAAACGTCGGGTAGAAAGAGAAAGAAGAGCTCGAGCGGCCGAGGCAAGACTTCAGAGGTTCAGTAAATAGCTGTATTAATTAACTAGTTAATAATGATATTAGTAACATTTTATTAGTTCTTGTAGAGTCTATTTACGGGCTTTTTTATAAGATCCAACGGCATGGGCCATAACAACAACCAAAATATTTTTCTTCATTTCCTGCCATGCATACAGACGACTCGTTGTCGATCTGTTTGTCTAACTTCACCGCCAGCACTGTGGATGAGGTGTATCTCACGCGATACACAGAAAGTCATGTGGGTCTGTATCATTAAATCAGGCATAATCAGTCAGATCAGGCACGTTATTCACCCCTCGCATACTTGAGATTCTTCTTATAAAAATCAGCCAGCAGGTTTATTCCGTCATAGAGATTAAAATGTAGCAGCAATCAACTCAGGAAAGGGAGTATAGTGCGCTCCACGACAGAATCTTAAAGCAACCAACACAGATCGCTGTTAGGGCCGCACTCAATCTCAACGATAGAGAACCGCTATCTATCCTTATAGTGGACCTATTCCGGATGGTTTTCAAATCCCACTAATCGAATATTTCCAAGACTAACCTGGCAGATACCCGAACTTGAGTGAAAGTGCACACAGACTTAGATTGTTGCATTGGATAGAGATATAGAAGGCTATTTCATGCTCAGTCTGTGTTTGTGAAAGAGACACAAAGACAGGAAACCCTCAAGAAAATAAGACTCCTCGGAGGTAAAAAAAATATATATTTTTCTTCGCTCAGTTTCCGCTAAGACCTGTCAAACTTCTTCGAAGCATGGCCGGAGATGAACGAGTATCGATACTACTTCAATAACGTCAATCAGGGTCCTCTTGTGAACGAGATTTTCTCTTTGCTTAAATTTAGCAAGGAAAAAATTCCGAACAAAGCAAATGTCTACGATAATACCTCAAGAGATAAGATGTCTGCATATTTGATGGTTTTCCCAGAATTTATTGGTGCTGTTGAGGCATTGATCGAGGATGTTGCTGAAGGCTTTGGGTATGATTTATATAAACAGAGATGGACCAAAAACCCTGCTGAGAGGGGAAAGTACTCTTGGAACTCCAGGCCCACAGAGGAAAAGAGAAGGGTCTACGTTGTGTCAAGAAGATTTTGTGGGACAAGCTAGCTTGGAGTGGTCCCATCGTCGAACTCATGGTTCGGAGAGTCGCCTATTATAAAGCGCAAAATTCTGTCAAAAATAAAGGTTTAAAGAGAAAGGCACCTATTGGATCTATCTATTAATTACCCTTTAATTTCAATTTTTGTGATACTATTTTTGGCATTCGAAACTGTTAATAAAGTGGAGCGAGAGTCTTGAAAGTAAGGGAGCATGTTATTTTAGTAGTGTAGCAGGAAGAAGTCCTCAAATAATAGTGAAACCCAATATGCATGTCGAAAAAAACTGAAAAAACTGTAGAGTACAAAATACTAACTAAGCCCTGTTTTTACTTCTTGAATTCAAGGCTGATGCTACAGAAATCTAAACATAAAACGAATACATTGATATTATTACAACTTTCTTTTCTTGGCAGACCGTGCATTCTCCGACTCGTCATTTAATAGCGTATCCACAAAGTCCTTAAACAACTGAACGAATGGCTTCAAAGAGGTTTTGTCCCAGCCAGGGATATTTCCGCTTCCACTCTCGTCTTTGTAATTGATAAATTCAGACTGTATTTGAGAGAGGTTAGGAGCAGTAGCTGGACTAAAAGCGTCTTGGTAATCATCTTCATCTCCCAGAGAAGCATATCCCTGGAGCTCGTTATCGTATTTTTTGTACATCTTCTCTGCATCGAAGGGAACACATATGTTTCCCGTACCAGGATGAACACAGAATGGAGATTTCAACAAATGGATAACCTGACGCGACACTTCAATATCAAGACGAGGATAGAGAGTCTCTATGATGATATCTTCTCTCATGCTTTGGAATTGGTTGACTTTCAAGTATTTACACTTTCCGGTCTCATAAATGGCCTTTATATCAGTCCATTTCTGTAAACTTGAACGGTCAGGATTCTCGGACCAAAAGTCAGCAAGAAGTTTACGGAGCTGTGTGTCGCTGATCATTGGAAGAAGATCCAGCTTAGCCTTTACGTCATCTCCCCAAGGATCCTGTTCTTCCAAGATGATATCTTTGAATGATTTTTTTAAAATATTGAGAGATCTTTTTATGTGAGGATGTAATGGACGTCTTATATTGAGTCCGTTCTTCGAGTGACCGGATTTCGAGTTGAGGACATCCAAATACTCCACAATAGCTCTTCTTTTGGACTCGTCTAGAAGCCGGACCTGGTGGTCGCTAACCCAGCAATGCGCACCTCTTCTTCCGGAGAAAACCCAGACAAAATTCTTGAAGCCAAAGTCTTCAATCAAAGCAGACTCAATCACTTGACTTCCTATAGTGATGAACTTCCAACACTTTTCGCAAATATCTGTTCCCGAACAGCAGGTTCTAACTCCATCGTAATCGGTCAAATCAATATCAAAAACAAGCTCTTTTTCTAAAGGCTTCATTGCGCTTTTAGGCAAAGTCTTGCGTTCTTTTGGATTGACAGAATACACAGCTCCAACCTCAAATCTAGTTGGGTTTGCCTTTATCACCGAGCTTTTGAAGTCATCCACCGACTTGAACGAGTTGTACCGTTGGTATGCACCGGATCTATACTCGTAAGCAAACTCACGATTTGAGAAACTCTTTGTGACTTCAGAAGAGTGTGAAAGCCATTCGAAAATATACTGGAACGGCAAGAGGTGTTTATAGTAGAAGCCCATATCTGATTCTGACACCTTAGCACGTTTCACAGGCTCCTGAGAAGGAGTTATTTCTGTAGCTGTGTCATTCGTAGATGTAGGGTTAATAATCTCGGGGGTTTCAACTACGGCCGACATTTTTATTAGGCTGTGGTAGTGAGAATCGATTATGAAATGAGTGCAAGGATTCCTGTAGAGGGATACTGTTCAGTGATTTGAATCTATGGTTGATAGTATGGGTATTATTCATTAATTGGATATTTTAGTTGAGGCGGACGCGTAAATAAAAAGTGAAAAAAAAAAATATATATATATATAAGAAAAAATACGCGTTTCGAGATGCCCTGTAGTAATTATTGATAGACCCATGAAAAAGGTCCATCGAGACATCAAAGAGACCAAGACCGAAGGAGATATAATGAACATACAACGACGGCAATTCAACCAACTGAAATCCAAAAGAAAAGAACATTTATCTTTCTATATATATGTAGCGTGAAGAAGGAAGTTAGACGGAAAAATATCGTAATAATTGGTAATATGAAGCCCTATATACAAAATAACTAAAACAAACCTAATTATCGAGGGAGAGAGAACTTCTCTCACTAGGAAGCAATTTACGGTCTTTAGGCATAAATTCCTCTTTTGCTCTTCTCTTCAACTCCTGTTCCTGTTCAGGGGTCAATCTGTAGACAACTTCATCAGCAGGCACAAAAGAGAACTTTCCAAACGCAAATTCACGATCGCTTAACTTGCTTAAAACATACAATTGGGTTCTGACATATCTCACAACAGATTCCAAAGCTAAAATATCGATATCCTGTTTAGCGTTGAACAAGTTTCTCCAGATAGCGTAGGCTAAAGTTATATCGTCAGTGACAAACCCTTCATCATAGGCCAAAACAGCCCCACGAAGCTGCACATGGAATTCTCTGAGATACGAGTCTCTGATTCTTCCAGAGGTCACGTTCATTTCGTTTGAAATACGGAGTTCAATGTCTCTGAATAAACGGTCCACAAGTTTCTGCTGGTAGTTTTTACCGTACTTAAAAGGCAACACACGCATACGTGTCGAAAGAATCCATGTATGAAGTATCGTGATCTGGAACCACTGTGAAAAGGTTAATGGCAATTTAAGGGTATTGTACCAGTAATTAGCAGAATCCGAGAGACTCGTAGCGTCCGAAGATGGAGAAACATCGTCATTTTTGGTTATCAAGCCCTGCTCTTTACAAATCCCGTAGTAATATGATCCGGCAATTGGACCGGCCCGGATTTTATCCATGTCCAACCTGAGCACTGAAATTACAAATTCACCAATGCTTTCCTGCCATTTTGGCATGCGGAAAGTTGAAGCCTCGTATTTAGAGTCCGAAAGCATCTTATCTTTCGTGGTGAAAACCGCCTTATTTTTGGCCTGGATTTCTGGCGAAAGATTGAACTTCGTTGGCTTGAAGCTTTTAGAGCTCTGGGCGATTTCGTTTGGAGCAATCAATAAATCATCCTGCTTGGTATTATTGTTGAGCATAGGGCCCTGGAAACTGTGGAACGCGCTGCGGGAGACACGTGAGGTGTTCACGCCTGGAAGGAGTCTTTTTCCTGCGAGTCTGAGCATATTTGTTGTTGAATTACCTTATTACCTTACTCCTAGTCACAGTTCGCTGGTAACCAATCATTAATACCACGGAGCTTTTCATGCTGTTGCAGGAAGAAAGCGAAAAATTTTCTTATTTTTGCTAAAGTTTTCCAGGCCTACATGCATGTGCATTGCATGCTGCGCGCACCACATGTTGGGATTACTCATATTATATTTTCACAAATTTCACAGCTGATCTGATGTTTTTGTCCCCGCTCTGGCAGCCTGTTATGTGCCTGAGAAAGACAACAGCAGGGCTATATAGAGGAAAAAGATGTCACAATCAGTTTCTGGACCAGATGATAGACCAATTCCAGCCAGTCGTTACGATCTCTCCACCTATTACGGGCGTGTAAGACACTGCATAGATATCAGCGACCCTTCAACGCTTCTTGCAACGCACAGGGATGTGGTGAAGGCCAAAGAAGCTCTCAGCGAATATAGATGGGGAAAACGTAAAGTTTTTGATGAAGAGCTTTGGGCTGCCAAGAAAGTTTTGGATTCAACAGTACATCCAGACACAGGCGAGACGATTCTTCTTCCCTTCAGAATGTCATGTTGTGTGCTCCTGAACTTGGTAGTTACGGTGGGCATGTTGACGCCAAACCTTAGTGCTACAGGAACAGTTTTCTGGCAATGGGCTAACCAGTCGCTTAATGTGGCCATTAACACGTCCAATGCAAACAAATCACACCCATTGACCACCAGACAGCTTGTGACTAACTATGGAGCTGCAGTGACTGCCAGTTGCGGGGTTGCATTGGGATTGAATGCCATTGTTCCTCGTTTGAAGTCAGTCGCTCCACGCACGAAAATGATCCTTGGAAGATTGGTTCCGTTTGCTGCAGTTGTATCTGCGGGTATTGTTAACGTTTTTCTCATGAGATCGGAGGAAATCAAAAAAGGAATTAGTGTTTTCAGCAGCAGCAGTGATGGCGGAGACGCAAAGGAAAATTTGGGTACGTCAAAGGTTGCAGCAAAATATGCAGTAGCAGAAACAGCCGCATCAAGAGTGATTAATGCAACCCCTGTGATGGTGATTCCACCCTTACTTCTCGTTAGACTCCAAAGGGGGTTTTTGAAAAATAAGGGAATCGGAATTACCACATTAGTAAATTTGGGGATTATCACGGTGACGTGTTTTGCAGTTTTGCCTTTTGCATTGGCGGTATTTCCCCAAACAGAGAGATTACATGTGAGCAAGCTCGAGGAAAAATTCAGGGGGTTAACGGATAAGGACGGGAAACCTATTGAGTATGTTGAGTTCAACAGGGGCATCTAAGTCCTGTATACATGGCGCATGATTTAACACACATATAGACAGACACATAGATAGATAGAGATGTGATTGGCGCTTGGCGGGGTGCATGCATTATTAACTTTAATATTATAATTTACCATTAGCTTTGATATTCTACATAACTAGTTTTATTTTTCATTTATTATTGTGCGTTAGGTTTACTTAATCTACAGATCCAGCTTATTTCATATGTAATCCCGCAAGATATCTTTCATGTGGGTATTAGTGATCTTTCCCTTGCGGGGTTTCCGCTGTTTTTTCGTGGATCTTCCCGCATTCACGCGTTTCAATGTTGTAGGGTCCACGCTGGTTGGTTTGATACCCTTCTCATTCAACCGGTGCGGAAGATCGCTCACTGAAGGCAACTTGACGCGCTCCCACATTTCCACGAACTCTTTGTCGATAGCTCCAAGTGCCAAAGCATGGTAGTTTATCCACACATGTTTAGGCGAATTATCTTTCTTTGCTCGGATCACTAAGATTTTGTTCTTTTTCTCTAAATCATTAAGTGTCACGTTACAGTTACTCCAACCATCCTTGATATCTCGCACGGAAATCCCTTTAAAAAGACTTTGTGAGGATAGAAAGTTGATCAATTCGCTAGCTGAACGGATGTTCAATATAGAAACATATTCAAATGTTTTCTTATCCGGGTTGTATTTGATTTTATCATTATTTTTTAAAGCTGCCAACACCTTAACTGATTCATCATCTTTGATGTTCAATTCCTGCTTTAAAACCTCACTACTCATTGGCTTTTCGGATTTCTTGAGAATATCCGCAGCAAGATGCAACATCGTAGATAAATGAGCCGAAGAAACTAAGCTCGATCCGTAGCTACTATTGATCCCGTTAGAACTAGGGGAGCTAAGCCCATTACCGTTACTACTTCCACCACTGTAGCTGGTAAAATCGAATTTTGTTCTCTTCCCCGAAGACGTGATGCTTTCGGTAGAACCTGTTCTTTTGAGCTTCCCCGAGGGCGTACTTGACAGTGCAGGCGGCGTAGGAGTAGTTGCAGCCTCTGCTGCAGAGGTAACACTGGCCCCCGAGGATTTGAGACGTTTTCTGATGTCCAGAAGCGAAGCAGACAAGTCACTCATGGTAAAAAATCGGTGTATGGGACTGTTTACAAGAATGATTGATGCTTGACAAGTCTGGGGAGAAGACATGGATAGAGATTAAACGTAGTCTATATTTGTAATCCTTCTATCTATAAAATAATCTTTAAATATTATTAGTTTGAAAAATCAGAGTCACCCGGATTTGAAAAGAAACCGAAAATTTTTTCTTCCTTCTATTTTTTGGAGTATAAAATGATCAGAAAGCAGGAAGGATTCGTTCTTGCTATTCATTCACTTTTGGTTCTTGAAGGAGGTTTTAATCAACCAGGAAATCATCCAAATATTGTCGAGAGACCGTCTATTTAAATCTTTTATTTAGTTCGGTCTTGCTAATCGATGATGGATTTTTTCTATTTGGGCTTATAAGTTCATTTGATTGTGCGTTCATTTATTTTATAAATGGGTATACACGATTTAATGTGGTTTAAAGCTCAAGATTGAACTTTTCAACTTTAAAACCATCGCAATGAGGTTACCGTTTTTACGTTGTTGACTCATGAAACTGTGATGACCTATAGATTGGAACATGTATTTGGGAATGAGATTGGAGTAGGGATTAGAGTAAAGATGAAAGTAGATTACAAGTAGATTACAAGTAGATTACAAGTGCTGCAGTGCATAGTAGATACATTACAGAGAGTATTACAAGTACATAATACCTACCGTTCATGCACATATCTTGCAGTACCGGTACATACTACATGCCATACATGCACATACTATATACCCTACACTGAACTAAAAATATTTAGCTTGTATTGTATTCGCTTGTATCTCCCAATAATCAAATAGAATGAGCTACTAACACCTGTGTGGTCTTAAGCGCCTCGTAACGGAGATTAACGTCCTTAGAGTCCATCAATTGCATGATTCTTGCTTTGGACCCGTCAATTTTAGACAAAACAGGCAATGCCTCCGGAACATAAGTGATAATTTGACAGATATCATTACAAATAACTGCCATAATTTTGGAGTAGTTTTTGTCCTGCTCCTCAGTAATGTTTGCGTTGGTTTTCTTGTCAATAATGATCTTATTCAACAAGTTAATCAACTGTTTAAACAACTTGTAGTTTTTATCCTTAAAATTTCCGGCGTAATTGATCCAGAATTCCTTAGATCTATGAGGAGGAGACCATGTAAGTTGGCCAGAATCCAACTCGATCAAATACTCATCAAAACTGGTTAATTTCTCGAAATTGTCGTTCAAAATCTCCAATATTTGTGAGAGATCTGCGATAAGCTCTTCGTCGGCCCATTTTCTATCGTTGAGATTCTTGATGATAGACAAAGAGTCGTTTAAAAGGAGGATCTTAATGACCTTAACCCTTTCGTTTTTGTAGCTAGAGCCATTGATAAAATTCAATAAAATAGAGATAGACAAACGGACGATTTTCTCCTTGATGGAGTCCTTCGAAAGACTGATCAAAATACGGATAAGACTTGTATAATTAATTGGAAGTTCGTAGGAAATTTTGTCGTTAAAACTAAGAAGCCAAAGCGACAACAAAGTCAAGTATTGAACCTGTAAAGGAGACTTTTTGTTCTTGAGAAGATTGATTAATGGGGGAATGAACTTGTTGTTCTTAATCCAGAACACAGTCCGGTAGTATTTCACAGTTAGTAACTCAGAAAGAACTTGGATAGAAATGTTCTGAAGATTGAGATTAGATGAGTTGATCAAGTCCGAAAAAAGAACATCAAACAACTTCAAGATGCCGTCTTTGGCCACCGGTCCGTTGGCTGCAGAAACCGGCTTAATCAAATACAAAAGCGATAAGTTGTCGATTATTAAAAGCTTTATTTCCTCATCGTTTGAGTTCAAGTGATTCAAAAACGGTTGGTAAGGGAGATTGCTGTCAATTGAGTTCAATTCGAGGAGTTTGTCCTGAAAAACCTTCAAATTGTGCATCAAGTCGAGAATCAAATTCAACAAGTACTTATTGATATCATCACGTGTAATCTTCGAAAGCAAGCTCAACACGGTGGTGGTGTACAAGTCAATTTCCGGCACGAGCTTCTCGTAGTTTTTCTCAGAAATGGCTCTGCCAAGATAGTTAAGGCGTGTGACCTCGTCGTTGGTCAATAGGCCGCTTCTTACAAACCCATCCCATGGTATAGAGCGTTGACGAATAGCATTGCGTGAGTCGTCCAAATACTGGCTCTCTATGGTGAAAGGAACAATCATTTTTGCGGAAACAGCAATAACAGTGGCGACGGCAAGTTTTGGCTGAGCTTGGCGTCAGTGAGGGTGGATATGGTGGAAGTATAGCTGCCACAATCATTAGGTCCGTAGGATGAAATTCTCGAACTTTCTTCTTTTGGTGTCTTTTCGTGATAAGAAAAGAAAAAATGTGTGAGTGGGATTAGTAAAACTAGGGAGATTGTGAGGGTGTGAAGTAATAATGGTTGATAGTGGGGTTAGTGTGTAATGCACATATACTGCAGGGAATTTCGACATGCTTTGCCCACAGTTTTGAAGTTCTGAGTTTCTTTAACGGCCCCAAGTATTGTAGGCTCGATCCCGAATCGTCTCTTAATAATACACAAGCAATATATGACTGATTTCCGAACGTAGCGAGGTAGAAATAAGAAATAAAAAACTGTATGGAGTAGAGTATCAGCTCCAATAACGTAACCATAAAGAAATGGAATCCATAACTGTTGATTTCATTGCAACGTTATTTCACTTGTAAGTAGAGCCATTACCGCGAAGTTCTGCCAGAATCTAACATCAATCGAAAGACACAGTCAGTCACCTGGATCCAAGACTTGATTCCATGTCACGTGCAAATACGACTGAAAAATCCACACAAAATAAAAATATAAAATCAGTCATTCCTCGACCATCATCATCACCATCATACTACATCTCTATCAGCAGCAAATAGCACAAAAATAACCACAAAGCTTAACAAAAAGACGTAAATATGGTCAAATCAATCAACATTGCCGTTGTCGGCCCAGGACTCGTTGGATCCGAGTATATCAACCAATTGAGAGGAATCAAATCCAAGGCTATCAAATACAACACTATTTTGATCACCAATAGTAATAAGGCTTTGATTTCAAAGACCTTGGCTCCATTGGATTTGACCTCTTGGTCTGAGGATTTCAAGGCTTCAACCACTCCAGCTTTGCCGGTTGCTGACTTGCTTGATTTCTTGAAAAAGTCCGCAGCTGTGAACCCAACTATTTTAGTTGATAATACCTCGAGCGAGGGCTTCTCAAGCAACTATCCAAAGTTTTTGAAAGCAGGAATCTCGATCGCCACTCCTAACAAGAAGGCTTTTTCCAGCGATATTTCTCTTTGGGACGAAATAATTGCTGCTAGTGAAGAAGGAAACAGTCATGTGTACCATGAGGCTACTGTTGGTGCCGGTCTTCCGATCTTAAGCACCATCAGAGATCTTGTAGCTACTGGTGACGAGATCGAGGAGATAGAGGGTATTTTCTCGGGATCATTGTCGTATATTTTCAATGAGCTTTATGCTACTGATAAGAAATACTCGGCAATTGTCGCCATTGCCAGATCTTTGGGATACACTGAGCCAGACCCAAGAGACGATTTGAATGGCCAAGATTTTGCCAGAAAAGTCCTCATTTTGTCCAGATTGAGTGGCTTCAGAATTAACAGCTTGCATGACTTGAAAATCGACTCTTTGGTTCCAAAGGATTTGGAAGATGCTAAAACAGGCGATGAATTTCTCGTCAGATTGCCAAACTACGATGTTCAAGTTGAGAAATTGAGAGAAGAGGCTGCTAAGGACGGAAAGGTGTTGAGATATGCTGCTAAGATTGACTTGAAGAACAAGTCTGCCACCGTTGGCATCCAGAAACTTGACAAAACTAATCCTTTGGCTAATTTGAAAGGCTCTGATAACGTTATTTCTATTAAGACCAAACGTTACACTAATCCACTTATTGTTCAGGGTGCAGGTGCAGGTGCAGCAGTTACTGCTGCCGGTATTTTGGCCGACACCATCAAGATTGCCGAGAGGGTTTAATATGGCCTTGGTAACCACATAACACAAGCGAAGCGAGCAACAGAGTCTTGGCGAGGTCAAAAAAAAATAACAGGAGACTGTATGAAGTAGAGCATCTCTTCTTCTTTTTTAGGCATCGCTTTTACGTTCGGTTGCTCGCTTCGCTCGGGATCACCTAGATATATAACGTTTAGATAGGTAATACACACCACGCATGATAAAGATGCTCTACTCCATACAACCTTCTTTTCTTTTCTTCTTCTTTTGGGCCTCGCCTATGTTGGGTCGCTCAGTGCTTGCTTATGATAATAATTTACAGGGTAGTTGTGCAATTGATTTTTATAGAGATGATATTTATTTATATGAGTATAGCAATGATTCTGGATATATGCCAATCTTGGAGGAGCTGAGATTATGCTTTGATTTATATGCATATATAGCAACAGGTATTTGTGTGAACTTCACAATTGCACTCATCAAGATGATTTGATCAATATCTCCTTCTGTGAAACTCTATGTATGTCTTTTTAATATCAAAAGTAATATAGCAATGTTAATGGTTAAAAAAATAAATATTGAGGATCACACAAATAATATTGGCTGAAATTCTGAACATTGTGGAGTTCTGATGGCCCAATTAGCATCCTTTTGGGTTTATTTACATGATACGAGTAGATCTACGGTCTGCTTGTAAGAACATTATATACATAATCTTTTCTATAACTATTTCTAACTGTGTATATTGCTGTAGGCCTGGTGTTTGTTTAATACTACCGATTACTGGTATTAAATATCCAACCATATTCATATTGACATGCGCATGTAAGTATTTATAAATTTCCTCTTTGTGTTTTCAATTTTCAACATGAGACGCACCTCGAATGTTGCACAAAACTCTTTGTGTTGAGTATCGGAACAATAAAAATTATTTTAACCAGGGTTCTTATTTACTAAATTAAAATTTCTAAAGGGCACAACATATACAACTAACTGTAACCTATAACCAGATTTAGTGATGAATTCTGCGTTGTATTCCTACGAAATGGACTCGTTCAGACCAAAGTCAAGAATCTTAAGCAATCTTTTAATTTCATCTTTATTACCTGCTCCTAGTTTTGAAGGTTCTGACCTTTATCAATCGCACAAAGAAAAAGCATCAGGATCAGTATCTGTTATCAACCAGGGAAAGCTGAATAAGATTCTTGGGCTAATGGCCGCTACAGGGAATAGTGGTGGAAACACAAACGCAAGAACCATCTCTGATAAAGTAGCAAGATGTGCCAAAACAGAGAGAAAGGATTTTCAAAACTTGCAAAACCTCATAATTGAGCTCAAGAAATGGACTCGCAAGACCCCTGCTCCTTGTCATAAACTCTTGGACGAGTTTACAAAGTGTTTGGAAATGGAGCTGTATTTCAAGAAGGAGTTGATTAAAAGAAAGGAAGCTTTGAAGAAGGAGATATTGAATGTTTCGGAAAGAGAACAAAAATGCAACAACTTAAAACAAGAAAGAAGAAATAAGATAATGAACATGAAGGATCAGGAAAAAAATGAGAACTTCTCGTCAGCAAAGCTTGCGAAGGAGAACGTAGAAATTATTGAAGGATCGTTAACAGTGGTGGAAGACCAGTTTACTAATGCTATTAACTTCGGTCTCAATAACTCGTTCAGAAGCTATGTAAAATCCTTTGAGTATGTTGCTGAATATTTTAAGCAGACTTCTCAAGGGTTTCTTAAGTTCGTCAGTGTTGGCAAGCAAGAAAATACTGCCAGTGCAACCACTTTCACCACAGCAGCTTCTAATACGACAAACGATACCGAACCAAACAGTGATAATCTTGAATTTTACGCATACAAGAGTGCTCTTCTCAATCGAGACAATTATCTTGGTGCTAGACAAGACTCAACCAGCCTCTACAGTAAGTCACCATATTTTCCTCCAGAACCATCACCTCAAAAGTATCGTCATAATATCAGACACTGCAGATCCTATTCAGGTGAATTCCCAGACAGATCAAAGATAGTTTACGAGAAACTGCGCAATGCGAACAAAAATGCTAGAAACAATCGCTTTAATGGTGGTCATGAAAATGCTTTTTATTTGAATGATAATAGAGCAACAAGAGATAGACCTTCGACTACAGTATCTTCAGAAATAAAAGATGACGATGATGAGGTCAGTAATGATAATGACGACAACATATGCAATAATTCCGAGAAGGAGAATTACAAATCCGATTCAACCAAGGGTGATTTTGAGAATCCTGTCATGAACAACGACAAAAAATTTAGAAGAACTCACTCCAAGACTTTCAATGCGTTATGTGATCAAATAGTCAATCTTGTAGCCCCACAATCAGGGGTGAGCAATCAAGAGTGGATTTAATAAATAAGGTGGTTTCTGAGTATGTTTAATAGCTAATCATAAATTATATAAATTCAAGTTAGATTTTATTATTTGATATTCAAGTAGAATACAAAATCAAGATTATATTATATAAAATATACAGGTAGAATACATAAATACATAGCTATTTCCAAACAATTTATTCTAATTATCGCCTAAAGGCATGACATTTCCAGCAGATATAAAGCTCTGGTTTTGCTTTCTGTGATCTATGAATTTATTATAAAAGATGTTCTTGCAAATTTCATAGGACGAGATCATTATAGCACAAGAAGGAGCGATTTTAAGTATTCTAGGAATAAGACCAATATAAAGAGCAGAAAAGCCCTCATTTCTAATAATCTCCATCAAGAAACTCGACATCGATCCTCTTTTGATATTTGCAGCCGCACCGGTAGTAGTGCTGGCAGTCTTTAATAATGTGTTTCTATTTGTCTTGGCACCAGGAATTTCCAGCAAATTTGACACAGAATTACCTACAGGTAATGCATCTGCAGACACCTGCAAACGAGTTTTCCCTACATCGAAAGGATTAGTGAATATTGCAGCAACCGTACCTGAGAGCGAACCGGATAAAAACGATACTATAGCTACATCGTTGTTACTTTTCCCGGTTTCTAAGTCGGAATTCGTTTTCTGATGAACGATTTTACCGATCCGGTCTTTTAAGGATTCATAAGAAAGCCAATATATAGCTGAAAAAGGCACATCTCTCCATAAAGTCAACTCCAACCCTCGGAATAACGTCTTGATACCGTGAGTTTGAACCAGTTTTCTGGTGTCTAGAAGCAAGTTCCAGAGAACGTTTTTATTGTTTCCACTGGTTCCGGTAATTGTTGGAATTGATTGAAGTCTTGTTTTCACAAGTTCTATTGGTGCAATAGCAACCACAGCCAAGGTTCTGGCAAATGCTCCCGATATTAACGGACTTATGCTGGGATAATATGCATTTAAAGGGTTATGCTCTTTTAGATAATCATAGCCTGAAAAGTAAACCACATTTCCTGGAATAGCTATAAATAATGCAAGGGACACTCCTCTCCAAAGGCGGAGAACTCCTTCGTTCACAGAAATAAACTTCAACGCCTGCCATGTGCCTGTAAGACGCACGCTGGACGAAGGTACCTCTGCACAGGGATGCAGGCAATCTGTTGGTGACTGCCAGAATATTCTAGGTTGTGTACGACAACAATTCTTTGGCATCAGCACCATGCTCGGAGTTATGAGCTGCTGCTGCTGAAGTCTGATCCTTATCACATCGAAAGGGGTCACAACCATCGAGGTTATTAAGGAACCTGCACAGGCGCTTAGCATTCGCTGCCCTGCAGTGATTTCAAACTCGGTTTTGTGGCTATTATTTGACATTATATTGCTCTTTTATCTTTTATCTGTCTCTCGGCCTATTATCTATGATACCTATCATCGGTTAGTTTTGCGGATCGGCTTTGGGCTTTGATTTGTCGGCGAAAAATCAGGCAAACACTTAGATAAAAAGGATTCAAACCCACAGCACTATATATTTCTTTCGGGTATCAATATCAAACAACAAGGGAAGATCTAATTATTTATCACCAGACTTCTCCTCACAGGCTCGGCTGGTCATTATCATAGTCTGAAAAATTTGAATTTGACATTTTTTTTTCTTGATTTTTCAGGTTCTCATAACCAAAAGCTGGAGATTTAGGTATTTTCGCCTTTCCATGCGCTAAAACTGGGGGTCCTAATAAGTTTTTGGGATGGCAGGTGTGGGAAGTTAGGAATTAGCGAGGATAATGGATTATGGCGGATGTTGTTTTTATATTATTGGAAAGTAAGATATAAACGATGTGCGTTGATGTGACATCAGATCTAAGAGATCAAAAAAAAATGAAGAAAGTGAATGGAAAAAAAAATGGTCCCTAGCAGGATCGAACTGCTGATCTTGGCGTAACATTGCTCAGAAGAGAGCTGATATTAGCACCACGCCTTAACCAACTGGGCCAAGGGACCAATTGATGAGAGCTTGATTTTTATGTGAGAGTTACTGGGAAATTTAACTACCGATAGCTTTTTTTATTCTTTGTTTGATTTACTAGGCGGCTTTCAGACTGTTCTTGTATTTTCTTACTGCTTTCTTAGCAGCTTTTTGTTTTTTATGGGATTCAGGGCTTCGTTTCGTTTTTAGGCGGCTGATATTATCCAAGCATGGACCCGAGCCTGCATTTAATGCTAAGATGAGAATCATCTAGAATTCACACGGTAACGTTTCAGACTTCACACTGGAAATTCGGGTTTTATCCTCGATGATTGATGACTCTAATAGGTTAGAGCCATAATGACTCATAAGGTATACTTCTTTGTGTTTACCGAAGCAACCACAGTTCCTACATTTTGAAGTCATTGTATCGATTAATCAGTTGATGGGTTCTTCTTGTAATTTATCTGGGGATTCATGAACAGATAAGCACTTGCGTATACGCACTACTTGAATTTCTCGGCCTAGGCTGTAACTGACAATCATACAGTTTTGTTCCGTTGTTAGGTTACTTAGTAGTCGGTCCGGAACCATCCACAAAGATTCGTAAAATTCCTTGCTGCGTTTCCTTTAACAAAATCTTTCTGTGGCTGAGTCTGAAGCTGAAACTCAATCTTTCATACATTCACGGAAATTATCCAGCCGCTTTGAACATTCTAGCTATAATAATATCAAATGAAGCTGTATCTTGGTAAAAATGGGTACCGTACCTCCCAATAACGGCAGCAATACTTAATTCATTTGATATATTTATAGAATTTTATTATAATATTTTTTCGTTCTATTTTTATCATATCGCGTTTACTCTCATTTTAAAATGCGATTTTCCATCGGTCATACCCAAAAAGACACAATAAAAGAAATAAAAAGAAAGGCAAACAGACATAATACAACAAAAATATCAATCTATATGTCATTTACATATTGTCTAATATACTAAAATGTCAAATAGCTTCTATATAAACATAACATAATCCACGCATGCCAAGATGCAGCGTCCATGTTGACCGTTGACGTACGCCCTTTTAAAGTTTGAAACATGCGTTTTACCATCAAAGGGGGAAAAATACAATATCAAGGAGCATCCACGATTTTCAAAAAAGGAGATGTATACATGTGTTAATATTTTTTTATAGCAGCCTTTAAGACAGAGCTGTATTTGTAAATCTATATATCGTTAAATAGGAGGAGAAGGATGTCGTAAGCGAGTGTCGTTTCCATTTAGGAGCATAAAAGAGTGTAAACGTGGTAATAAAAATCATAATAATATAGGTAAGAGAATCAGAAAAAGGAATAGAGTATCCATCCTATCCAACGAGATATCAAAGAGCTTTTGTCCCATATTGTGAGTTATCATCTAGACAGAGGAGTTTTTTTTTTTGAAGTGAAATTGTACATAAGAGTAGAAGCTTAACAGGTAGCCTAATTACCATCGGAATGGTTAATACCCCAATACTTTTCAACACCGTATTCACCATCTTCTTTCCATAACTCGTTCCATCCAGAGAAAAGAATGACAGTACCGGAAGAACTATCAGAGGTGATGGCAGAAAGAGCAGTTTCCTGGTTTGCGATCGAAGGAACTGCACTTCCGAGAGTGTCACCTTGTGTAGGCCACCCTGTTTCAGTAATTAAGACATCTTTTCCACAGGCCGATTTGAGATCACTGATAGTATCTTGAATCCATGTACCAGCAGTAGAAGCTTCAACTGCAGAGAAGTATGGATGTGCGTTGGCAAAGACGACATCCGTATCTGAGTTGGTGCAAAGTTCTGTGTTGGACAAAATCGCACTGAAAGTATCAACGATTCCGACTTTACCTGTATATCCAATATCTGCCAACTGCAGTTTGGCAGAGGACAAATAAGAAACCATAGCAGAGGCAGTGTAGGTACCAGCATTGACAAACTCATTACCGACTTCAACAGCGTAGATATGGTCATCGTAGCTACTGTTTCCATAAGTTTCAACTGCGCTTTGGATCAAGGAAACAGAATCAGAAATTGTTGACATATCATAAATTCCAACGAAAAGTTTCTGAGAAGATAATTTGTACTTCATAGCATATTCAACCAAACTACAGTCTGTGTGGTATAATCTAATGATGGTGTAGTTGGTCAAAGCTTCAAAGTTGGACTTTAATTGGGACTCAGATTTGCAGTCTCCATCGTTTGTGTATTGACTGAAAGCAATACCAAACCCAGAGAAGGTTTCATTGGAAGAGGAAGTAGAAGTAGAAGTACTTGAGGTAGCAGTAGAAGAACTCGAAGCAGAAGAACTTGAATCAGAAGATGAGCTAGAACTCGAAGATTCAGAGACAGAAGAGGTGACAACAGTACTAAGGGTGCTGGAAGGAGAATAGTTGCTTCCCCAATCATAGGTATTGGCTGCTGTTTCGGTTTGGGTTTCGGTGATTATGTCTCTATGCATGTGCACCAAGGAGGCATAAGCTTTCATAGAGCAGGTAGCAAAGACCAATAGCGAATTGAAGAAGAGCATCTTAATGGGAAAAAGTTCTTGATCAGGTTGAAAAGAGGGACAAGATATGAACTAACTAAGGAAAGACTGTGATCTAAGGAATGACTGATAATGAAGATAGTAAGAAGAACAGCAAAAGTACACTCAATCACCTTTCAGGACGTTCTGGAAACACCCAGGATCAAAGCGGGTTTATATAGATCATTTCAAGAGCAAAAGGACCATAAAAAGAAACGATCTGGGATTTTCAGAAGCGACCATATCAAAACTATAGTTAATAAAGGGATAACTCAGTGAAAGATGATTGGGTTCGAGATTTAGACACTGTTGCATAGGCTGTATGAGGATATCGTAGAAAGGGGACTAAAAGGGCTAAAATGGACTGCATGTTGCTGCGGTCCAGTGCATAGAAATGTGTATACAGAAATCTAAACCCGGGATTTTACAGGTTTCCACTACAAGATATAAGTGCGATATAAGGTATGAGAAGAGTTGAATTGCAGATTTTTGTATGATCTGGAACAGTCTATTTATTTAGCACTAAGCCTGAGAGAGCCACCTATATTGTTACACATGCGGTGACATAGTGATAACCACTAAGTGTAGAAAGTTAAGAGAACTATGAAACCATCATAGCCTAAGCCTCGCAAATCTAGGGGATACGAATAGGCGTAACTGTTATACAAAATCATATATGAATCCGAAGCGTGTACGAATCAGATTGACAGGAAGCATACTTTGATACAATACAAGATACGTCTTGGAGCCCCTTCTGTGATCCTGGAACGGAACAGAACAGGCGGCCCCAAGAAAAAAAAAATCACGTTGCGTGGGAAGCGTCCTAGATTCACCGCGCAAAAGCCCACGCGGAAAAGCAGCCAAGCCGCCTACTTAATTGCAGAAAAGGGGGACGAGAAAAGATTTCTATGGTGCAAAAATTTTTCAGGCCATAAACTTTCGTTTTAGGTTCGGCCTGTGGCAGGGGTAAAAGTCCTCATCGTATTATCAGACGTTATTAGGGAGTCGCAACATTTACAATGCCATAAGATATTAATTAATAAAAACTAAGTTTTGAGTAGGTGAAGCTAATCATGTATTTGTTCATACTTAGTGTATATCATTAGTAAGTGTTTGATAGGTTTCTGTTTTATGTTCTGTATTGACATTCTGTAATTTGATTGATTGCTAATTCATTCTACAATGGTAAAAGTATAGGTACACTGAAATCAACAGGATATATAGTTGCCACGTACAGAAACCCAGAAGAACTTTGGGAGAAAATCAACGAGCAGTTACCAGTGAAACTGACGAGTGAAAGTTGTTAGTGAAAATAACCAGTAAAAATGAGGCCCAAACTATTATTTAAGATTTGCTCATCATTAGATTTCACTAAGACTCCAAAGTTCTAGGTCTTTCAATGGACTCTTTGATTGGTGCTTGAGAAACTGGCTAGATTTACGGTTGATCATGCTAATGCCATGATAAGTGGATTTTAGGGAAGGTGATGAGTAGCCTAAATATTTATCAATGATTGTCCTGGGTGGATCTATAGATGTTGCCTTCTTCGTAAGATATATATAACCAATACGTGACCGGGATGATCTGAGAATATGATGATTAAGAAACAATATAATGGTCAAAAAGGAGTATAACGATCGAAAATAATACAATCAAAGAGTATAATGCTCGGAAAGGATATAAAGACCAGAACAGAATAAAAAAAAGAAAAGGCAGAATAGCGATAAAGAAAAGAAAAGAAAAGAGAATTAACCATACAGTAGTTACGGTAGTGTATAATAATAATAGACAAAAAGTAGATTATAGAAAAAGAAACAAAACAAGAAACTAAAATTATCAACACCTTATATATGACTTTAGGTTGATCCAACGAACGATATGGAATAGAGTGGCTAGAACCAATGCACCGATGAGATAAGAACGGTTATACAAATGCAATTTTGAGGTTTCTCGAAGAAATAAGAAAAAAACCGGTTTTTTTCAGGCTTGATCGACCAATAATACCATCAATGTAACCATGTATATTCTGCTCGGTATATACATACATACATACATACATACATACATATGGAATGGCAAAAGAACAGATGATAGCAAAGCAACTGGAATGCGATGTAATTTTGATTACTTGCCCACCAAATACCAGTTACTGTGCACGTATCGAGAATGCACTTTATTCGGGTCAACACTGCATCGTGCCAATATATATAGGACGGGGGTTACAAGGTGGTAGGGAGTAATGCGCCAATATATGGTAAAAGCTTCTGGTCCAACAAGACGGTGAGAGGGCCTTTAGAAGCTTTTGGTCAGAGCGCCATCTAAACAGCAACAAGCCAAGACTCCAGCAGAATATAATTGACATGCATCAAATTGCCGGATCCACGCGCCATTAGCCATTAATGCACGCCAGGCTTTGCATGCGCTTTTATATTTTTTCGACACGTTAACTAAAGCTTGGGAAAATGGGAAAAAAGTGAAATTTTCAGCATTTGAAGCACCAACCACCAAGACATAAAGACGGCAACAGTTACCTCAAATACATGCCAATACACACAGAAACAAACGGAAATGATTTTTGGGCAACTTGTTATCTTACTTGCAACTTTTCTTGTTAATACCATAGCTTTCAAAATTCAAAATGGGGTTTTAGGTAAGAAGAGTCATGCTGAGCCTCTTGAATTCTCTTGCTGTAAACCTGCTAGCGATACGTTGTCGATATCAGCCCTCAATGAACCAATTGAGATCTCATTCGACATCTTGAATAAGGAAACGAAAGAGTCTTACAAACCAAATGAAGTTGTGGTTCTTCTTACTTCTGCTAGTGGGAGTTTAGAACAGCCATTTTTACCTACAGTAAACAATGCTGGTGTGGCTAAACTTTCAATTCCAATTAAGAGTATCGACAAAAGCATTGTGGCTAGTGGATTAGTGGATGTTAACATTGTATTGGGTGATTTAGAGCTTTCTGAACAATCATCTATTGACACAATTGGATCTATTAAGTTTGATAGCGCCAAAATTTTAAAGAATTATAAGTCCCCAGAAAGATTCAGTATTAAACCTGAAATAATCCACATTTTCCAACAGCCAGCCAAACAGGTATCACCAATTATTGCCCTCTTTTTTGTGCTTGTTCTTGTGTTCAGTTTACTTGTATTTGTTGGCGGCTCCCTCGTCCATACTGATCTCGGGAACTTTACTGGTTTTTACAACCCCTCAATTGACGCACCCGTCGAAATGTTGTACAAAAGTGCATTTATTGGATCAATCATTGCATTTGAGATCTTCTTTATACAGTACTATCTTGGTGAAAGCATCTTTGTGTTGATTGTTAAAGGAGCTCTTCTTGCTGGACCTACAGTTTGGTTCGGGTCTCGTGTGTTTAGAAACTTGCTTAAGAAGAGATTGCAAGGACAGAAATGAGTGTTATTAGTGAATAAAGGATATTTGTTATTGCGAATTGTAGAAAACAGTAGGTGTGCGTTTCTGCATGCATTTCCTGCATGCTGAATAAAACTAATTTCTAGCAAAAGGAAATATTTATATTTATGTCAAGCTATTCACAGATATACACAGCAATATATATTAATTCATTCTTCAAACCCATTCGTTATGTATCTGAATCGCCAATTCCATGGCTTGAACGGATCTTCTACATACATAGCCGCAAACACCTTTCCGGTAATCAACCCTAAAGGTATCACTTTATATGTGCGAGAATCTAACGAATTATCTAGATTATCACCAGTTACCCAGCAATGACCTTTGGGTATCTTGATATACTGGTTGAATATTTGGTTATTTTTCTGTATATATTTCTGGTTTCTTTCTTTTGTATCATTGAATTTCGTTAACAGCTCATCATTGATAAGCTCATCTATTTGAGCGGCTACATCTTCACCAGAAACTTGGCCCTTTTTTTCGTCTTCAAAAGTTGATTTTGAGGAACTCCTCGTAGATTTTTCGTAGCTATTCGCAACAGCCGGATCCTCAAGATAATCCTTCATATTTGTAAGCAAAGACGATTTGGATGGGTCTACAAGAATCATGTCTCCAGGCATCGCAGTGATCCGTTTACAGACTCGCTGGGTTGGATCTGTGGGCTTCAATACTGCCACAAGATCCCCATTCTGTATTCCTCTTCCGTATTTATACTTGCGCGATATAAGCAAATAATCACGATTAGAGTTTATTGTTGGAAGCATCGACTCTCCAGAAGAGGGGAAGAACTCAATTGTATATTCCAGTACCAAATGCGTGAACACAATACAGTTAATGCATGTTGCAGTTCCCCACACTAAACTTTTAAAGCGACCGATTTTCGACATGATTTGTTGCTTTTGCAAGCAAGGGGTTTTCTATGAGGGTTGCTTGCCATAATACAACCTTTCATATCAAACGTCTTACGATGATGATGAATGGTACTAAGTTCCTTTGGTAATTTTTCAATGCTCGGAAAATCCAGCAATCTGAATAAACATAAAATGCTATATACACGCTGTTTTATAATGACTTTACACAACTTACCATTAAATACCGAAACAACTAATCTGAAAATTTACAGAGAGCTGGTATTATATTAAACGAGTTACTAGGGATTTATAAGACATCTAACTTTTCTTTTCTTTTCTTCTACAGAGATTTTACACATGCGAATGATATATAAGAGCCCTTATGGTGATGCCCTTTCTGTTAAAGTCATAGTTCAGGGTGTACTGATGTAAATTCAACTTTTCTGGAATGCACGGATGTACTGAAAAAAGCATGGAAAAAACTCCTGCATACCTTGGAAGGCAATCTTCAAGCCATAAGCACCCATTATTATCTCCAAACACCCCAATTAAAATCTCATTTAGTCAATAAAGACATACACCGCAGCTCAATTGAAGGCAATATACACACCAGACCAATATCAGGCAAAAAAATGAGTGCAAAAGTGACAGTGAAGCTTCATTTATTGGACCTAAGTTCAGAGGACAAAAAGAAAGTGGAGAGTCTCCCCTCATCGTCTCTTGTTCAGAAATTCGCGCCCAGCACAAGCTTTGCGGCCATTCTCAGGCATTATGAGATGGTTCTCGGCGTTTCCATAGCAAATACGGACGGATCATGGCCTTCACTTCAAATATTTACTAAGCAAATCTCCAAAAAAGAAGAATACAACTTGACATTGAAAGACTACAAGATAAACAACGGGAACTGTTTGTTACGGGTCAGAAAGACGTACGAGAAGCCGGTGGGTACCGCATCTGTACCAGAAAAGCAAGATAATGCAGCGAAAACAGCTGTTATCAGCGAAAAGCCCGAGGAAAAGAAGCCCTTGCCTACGTTTATCAACTACAAATCTACGGGAGACACGATAGCCGATGTCAGAAACTCCGACGAAGACGGGGACTTCGAAATGACTGTAGAAGATGCTCAAAAATACCAGCAATTATTAAATAGTAAAGCCAATGCCAAAAGCGATTATGTAAAGAAGAAACTCCTCGAGGAGCAGAATAAAGCGAAGGCAAAAATAGCCAGTAGTACCACAGCTGTGGATTTGGTGAAAATTGTTACCATTAGAGTGAAGTTTCCTGATCAAAGCTTGAGTCAGTTCAATTTATCTTCTAAGAAAACCGTTCAGGATCTATTAGAGACGTTGAATAAAGACATACTTTTTGCTAACGATCTTAAATACAATTTGGTGATACCCAAATTTACCCACAACCAACGGTATGGCGATAAAAAAAACATCCAAGACACGCCCCCAGATATTTTGTACAGCGAATGGGACCAGAAAAGCTCTCTATTAGAGGGTAGTCTCTTGAAATACCACAAAGTCAGCTTCATGTTTGAGCTTCTAGATGACTCAGGACGTGGTATTAAATATAGCTATAAAGGGCCATTCTTAAAAGACTCCGAACATGCTGCTAGCATGAAAGAATTAGTTGGTCATGGCCCAGAGAGTGGCAAAGCAAAAGAAATGACTAGCAAGGGCCAAACCAATGGATCTAATAAGGTATCTTCAGAGAAGAAAATCCCCAAATGGCTCAAAATGGGCAAGAAATGAATAAGAAAGAATGTTTGCTGAGTGTATAATCATTAATAGTTATTACAAATAGAATATCAGTTTTCTTGGCTTGACATTTATTTACTTATCCGTACACTAAATGCGCTATTACTGTAGTTGGTGGAGGTTATTGCAGTAGAGAAACGGTTCAGGTGTATCGAGGCCTCATAATAAAAGCCCTGTTTTTACAGGTATATTTGCACACGTGAGTGCACTAAATCACCTTTTGACAAGGGTTGTAATTATTCCCCAAGGAAGCTGCAAGCAATTCCCTGGGCCACGGAATTTCTCAAGGTCGAGAAATTTATAGGCGAGTGACCAATCAACCAGTCGGTTTACCAATTGATCTACCAACAGGTAGACTGTTCTGTAGACCCTTAGTAACAGGTAAGAAATGAGATATAACTTGAAACATCACTCATGATCCAAATGTGTGGTAACAAACAGAGCCGCACGTTACCTACGCTCTTTTAAGAGTATGTAAGAATATATAAAAGAAAGAGTTTAATATTTCTCTGCTAGGTCACCGGGGGAATAAAACGATGTGCGGGATTTGTGGGGTTTGTTCGGGGAACTAGCCTCTGGCGAAGCTTAATTATAAGAATAAAACCGCACCTGAGGGTTTCGTATTAAACAATCGGAGAATCATATAATTAGACGCACCTCGGCATCAAACTCTGAATAACGAGCAAGTAACGCTTTTTTTGGGAGTATCTAAACGGCTAGTCATCGGCTGGCATGATATATGTGTGCCAAAACTGGTCCATTTCAAAGACCGCAAAATGATAATAAGGGATGAAATAATATCATCGCTATTTGTAGCCCCCTACTAGTAGTACTGGCCACAAACGTGGCTATTTACCAAGTAAACTGAGTAGCATTTCACACTCTGCTGATACCTCAAATTAAAAACGGTTTGTAACGGATGATTTCCTGAGATCTAGAGCTGATTAGCAAGGATCTCACTAGAGCCAAACAAACATCCCAGCTTGTAGAATAGTCTCGATTAGGATCAGTGAGTGGGATGATATCCACATCAGTTGACTTTACTCACATTACCGTGGGAAGACGATACAATGTTCTGTGTTCTTTGTATAAATTGATGTCTGATCGTCCCTCTTTCCTTATTATGAAGCATTGATAATTTGAATATCGATACTTAATCAATAATCAATTATTAACAAGTATAATTAAATAAATCAAATATCAATACAATAACAAACAAACAAACAAACAATAATGACTCGCTATTTAGTAACAGGTACCGATGGTAATTTAGGTAGTTTGGTCGCCACCAACATGCTTGCCGAGGTCTCGGGAAAAGACTTGGTCTTTACTGCTTATGATGTTTCAAAAATCGATCCTGAAAAGCTCGCTTTATGGAAATCGAAAGGTGTTACGGTGGTTCAAATGCCTTATGATGACAAAGACTACATCAAAAAAGTCTTCATTGACAACAAAGTTGACAGAGTTTGGATGGTTTCTGGTATTATTTTAGGGTTGACAAGACAAATCCAGCACAGAAATGTCTTTGATGCTGCTCGTGAGGCAAATATTAAGCATCTTACTTATACCTCATTCTTTGGAGCAAATCGCCCAGGCTACTACCAATTCGTTATCCCTGATCATACTTTCTCCGAGGCATATCTTAAGATGTCTGGTCTTAATTACAACATCATGAGAAACAACCTTTACTTGGAAAATTTCTTTGTCAATTCTGCTATTCTTGCCGTCTTGTCAAAAGGCCGTTGGGTCAGTAGAGTTGGTGAAGGAAGTGCAAACTTTGTTGCCAGAGAAGATGTTGCTCGTGTTGCTACTGCTTTGTTGCTCGGTAAAGGAGAACCAAACACTGCATACGATGTTTGTGGTAAACTTATCAGTGAGAGAGAGATTGTTAATTTGATTTCCAAGTCTTCTGGAATCAAATTCACCTACGAAAGCGTTGATGACGATGGTTATTACGCTTACTTAGAATCTATGAAGGTTCACCGTGCAGGTGTCCCACATGAGCCTGATTGCCCAATTCCTTGGGATAGTACTGACTTGGTTACAAATTATGCTGCTTGTGCTGATGGATTGATGTCTGTTGAAACCGACACCATCAAGCGTCTTACCGGTAGAGAACCAATGGAGCCAGTCGAGGTGGTCAAGGAGTGCGAGTATGTATGGAAGTCTACTTGAGTCAATCGATTATTGATTTGAGTTAATAGCATATGCTATGCTGATGACAACAAATGCTCATCGTCTATGGAGTTACGAATGACAATTAATGCAATCTAATAATAAAAAATAATGAATAAATGTCAATTGATTTACTATGAGATATTGATTATACGTAAACCAGATTTTTTTGCTGTCTATTGTTGTCTATGGAAATGTATTGATTTGCAGGCGATATCTATTCCATCCATCTACCTGATGAGGTACCTGGGTGTTGTTATCTATCTGTACACAATGTACCATTTATATGGTACGTAAATACCAACAATAAATAACCCTCACTCTCCTCTTATAATAACTTAGAAATACGCCCAAAAACCAGCTAAAAACCTTGCATACTTTCTTATTAACACATTGCCACTAATTTAACATCCTCATCTACGACACCACCCACCATCCGCCATCTCATCTGCAAGCCTTATATCTCGCTCTTTCTTCCTCGATAAGCAAGCAAAAAAAAAAGTCTCACCCTAATCGGACAAAAAGTCGAAAACCAAAAGGGTAAAAAGGCAACCATAACTAACTATATAAATATAAACTAAAAATCCTATCGCCCCTTTTTCTCTTCTCTTCTCATCTCTATCTTATCTTGTGATCTCAATTACAATAGGAGTATCTCATATCATAATCACGATCCTTTTTTTTTTTCCATCAAAACCAATACTTCTGTCTCGCCATGCTCTTCACTAAAATCTTAACAGCTTCTCTTTCCTTCGCTGCTTTTGCTGCTAGTTTTCCTCTTACAGTCAATTTGTTTGACGATGAGATTGGCCAATTGACCTTGCCTGGTGAGAAACCAGTTCCAGGAGACTCTCCTGTGGCCACCTGCGATATATACGAGCCTAAATTGTTGACTATCAACAGAGTTGACCTCGATCCTAACCCTCCACAAAAGGGAACTAATCTTTCTATCGCAGCCACCGGGTTTTTGAAGAAAACCATCGAGGAGGGTGCCTATGTTCTCGTAGAGGTCAAGTACGGCTACATCAAGCTCTTGTCAAAAGTCTTCGATATTTGTGAAGAAATTAAAGCTGTTGATTTAACCTGTCCTATTGATGCCGGGGCCCAGGATATTTCTAAAGTGGTGGAGATTCCTAACGAGGTTCCTCCAGGAAAATACACTGTCTACGCTAGAGCTTACACTGCTGAAGACGAATACATTACGTGTTTGACTGCTACGGTTGTGTTTGATGTCGATGCGTTGTCTTACAGTGACTATTTTACTTTCTTCAAGAGACATGTGCTTGGCTTCTAGTTTTAGTTTAATTTTTTATTTCTAGATTCTGCTATTCTGCTGCCAGAGCTGAACTGAATATTGGCTTTGGCCTGGCTTATTTGACGCTTCTGCATCCATTTTTTTTATTCTCATTTAATACAACAATATTCGTATACGAAGTGTGGGTGTCTGTAGATGTGTAGATGTGTAGATGTATAGATGTGTAGATGTATAGATGTGTAGATGTGTAGATGTGTAGATGTAGGTGGGGGATTGAACCCCACCTAATGAATGGGCATTATCAATGGGTATTTATGACGATATTAATGACCGACATCGTAATGGGTACCAATTGATGGATATCGATGACCTGCCCGAGCAATGTCACAGGAAAATTGCGATATAAGTCACGTGATTAAATAAAATTATACGGGGTCCCCAATTAGGGACCCCAATTGGGGTCGCCTATATCAATATCAACATGCAATGACGTTCTGAAATGGCAATTGCACTCCTTGGCCTATAAAGAGAAACCACAAATTCATTGTCTTATTCTTGCTTCAGAGGAGGAACTATTCACTTGATCTCACTACAGTGGGCGTTAGCAAATGGTAAAACAGAGAAACCACTCATTTACTGCTTTACAAACGCATACCCCAAAACAACTAACAGACACCTATTTTCACTTATAGGGGCACCGCTGGCCAAAAACAAATTGAAAAATTAACTAATCACAACCTCAGGACCAGGTTCAAGCCCTCACTATCACCACCCATAGCCACTACAAACACCAAAAAACAGCATAAAAACATACTGCAGCCATGCCATTGACCAAGCTCTTTAATTTTCCCGATTCTGTGAAAGACCACTTTTTTTTTGGCGCCAATAACTCGTTACTTGCGATCACCCAAGATAAAGACATTCAGATCTACGATGTTTCTGCGGCATCTGGAGTACCTAAACTCGTGAGAACCCTCACAGGTCATGATACAACCATTACTGCAATTGACATCTCGATCCATGGCTTGATCGTGTCGTGTTCACAAGATAGAAATGCCATTGTATGGAAGCCTTTAGCAGATGGAACATACAAAAAAGATTTAGTGATTGTGAGACTCGACAGAGCAGCCACGTGCGCAAAATGGTCGCCAAACGGTGCTAAATTTGCCGTTGGATCTGGTGCCAAAGTCATTGCTGTGTGTTCTTACGAACCAGAAAGTGATTGGTGGATCGCACGTCATTTAAAGAAGCCATTCAGATCGACTATTTTGTCCCTTGCATGGCACCCAAACAATGTGTTATTGGGATGCGGGACTGCAGATTTCCATGCATATGTGGTTAGCGCTTACATTAAGGGGGTGGACGAAAAACCCCCAGCCACAGTGTGGGGCTCTAAGTTGCCTTTTAACACTGTATGTGGAGACTTTGTCAGTACACCAGGGGGATGGGTCCATGGAGTGGCTTTTTCGCCTCTGGGTGATATTTTTGCGTTTGTTACTCATGATGCATCTGTCACTGTGGTATATCCTGGTGAGCCTGGGCAGGCACCTCGCGCTATGATGAGCATAAAAACCAACCATCTTCCTTTCAAAACTGTAGATTTCTTGAGCGAAAACGAACTTCTTGTAGCTGGCCACAACTGTGCACCTGTAATATACAGAGGAAACGAACAGGGCTGGACTGAGTACCGTTCTGTGGACGATAACAAGAGCCATTCTCGGGTTTCTTCGCCTAAACCGTTCCCTGGATTCGGGGGCGTTTCTGCCGGCGACGAGGAGGATGAAAATACCGGAACCAGTGCATTGAATATGTTCAGACAGTTAGATTTGAAGGGTAAGGTCACCGAAAACAATGCTACTGATTTGCCTACCGTTCATCAAAACACTATCACCTCGCTCAGATTCTTTGACAGTGGACATATCTCCACCTCGGGTGACGACGGGAAGGTGGTTATTTTTGCTATGTAAGTACATGTATTTAATATTAGTATGGTGAGTTAATAAAGGATACATTAGAGATGATTATTGTTGTATTATGCACCGAATATTCGGTATATGCATATAACGTATATACCCATAGGAGTAGCTCAACCAAATGGCTGTTAACGCTATCCTTGTGGTGTGGTATATTGCGGATTCAATCAGTGCCTGTATATTTCTAAATCCCATCTTTCTTCACTTATACTATTACTTTTGTGTTAACTTATATATAACCTATAACGTTGTATGCTATATTTTGGTTATGCATTGGGGGTTGACATGGGGCGGAATTTGAGGACTGAGACGAGGTTACATTTCACTACTTGACAAACAGTAGCTAATGACCAATAGCATTGGCCAATGGCTAATAATTAGGACTGTTCGTTGTATTTTAATACTTTTTGTACATCTTTCATACAAGATAAACAGTCATTAAATGACCTAACAATTAAGAATCTAAACAGTGAGCAAAGCTAACCAAAGCTGAAGAAGGACAAATCAATCATCTAATAAAGAACAAAAGCATCTAATAAAAATCCTATTTAAATTTGCTAATAAGAACCAAAAATATCAAAATAATTAAAACCGCAATAATGGCATAACTAATCATCTTGTTAGCTGCCATCCGTCTACTCATCACTCTTAGCGTTCTGATACTCTTGTCAACATATCCATCAGCTTCCATCAATGTGTTTCGTGAGTTAATCAACTGTTCTCTTTGGCCTCTGAGATTGTTCAATATATCTGCGCCTACAAGTTCGGTTTCATTAGCAACTCTCTGTGTATCTCTTAATCTGTCCGAAGATCTAGCCAATGATGCATCGTTTTTCAAAAGAGACTGTCTCTGGTCAAAATCTTTGTAGCCCCCCGCACTGGCGCCTCCTTGAGAAGCCCCTGAAGCACCAAATAATTGCCTTCTATCCTCATCATCTTCAATTTTCTTCAACTGTTTCTCTTGGGCGTTTAATTTTGTTCTAAATTCCCGGATTTTTCCATTGTAAGTGCTCCGTTGTGTCGAAGGCAAGGTGGCAATCTCTGTTGTCAACGACACAATCACATCTCTGAGTTGGTCTATCGAATCTTCAATTTCTCTAAGAGCAGCTCTTCTAGGCTCTCCTTCAAGTGTGCTGACTTGTTCGAATTTCTGTTGGGTTTCGCTGTAAGTTAGCTGGAAATCAGTTTCATAAGTGTTCAACAAGTCCGACATTTTGCTGTTTGTTGGTCTCTTGGTCTCTTGGTTGGTTGGCTGGTCAGTTAGTTGGCTGGCTAGCTAGTGATGGCAGTGATTTCTCCTTTTGCCATTTTCAAAAACAGAAAAGTAAGAATATACAATTTCTTCTTAGGAAACGCGGCCCACATAACTGGTGCATGTCAATAGGCACAAAATGCCTGGAATTTCTAAAAATCAAGGTGTTTTTCCTTACACCTTGCTCTTTGATTACTATTTATACTATTGCAACTCTACCTAAACTAATCTCAATAAACACGATTCTTCCTAAATATTTTTCTTTACTTTGAGTCATGTCTTTGCTATTGGATCTCCCAATCGAGTTACAGGAATACCTATTGGCATTCCTTGATGTTACTAAGGAGCGTTATATCATCAACTTGGCGTCAGCCACTGCTGGGACAACTGCTGGGAATTTTAATAGGGAAGAAATGACTTGATCGTCTTGAGATCAATGCTCGTGTATAACAAACGCTATCGACAAAGCCTATTTTGGTTATAATGAACCGAAAATGGCACTACTGATGACTCCTAGTGAAATTGTGGGCTCTAATATCTCCACGAGTCTCTCTGGATGGTTATCAACTTGTATAGATAAAATCATCATCTTGATTGACATATGTTGAGGTCGTTTTCCCATGGAGATTATCAAGTTGAAGAGAGTAGACGCCTTGAACGCTGTGATTGACCTTCTTTCTGATTAGTCTGATATAAGTTCCCCTGTTGTTATGCATCTTACATTGAGTGATAAAACAGTTTCACAAACAGTGCTGCTCTCCTTAATTTGTAATTTATTCACAAATGTGATGACGAAAGTGAAGGAAGTGAAATTTCATGAAGTAATAGATTATGACTTTGAGAGGAATTGTATTTTCCACCAGTTTAACGAATACCCTGTACTTGAATTAATCGATTTCTCGAACACTGATTTGCCTGTTACCAGTTTCTTCTTGGAAACCACTCCCCCAATTTTGTCGAGATGTGCCTCTTTGAAGAAGTTCAATATCGTACATAACCGAATAATGGATATCAATATTTTGGAACCTTTAGTAAACCTAGAATGTCTTGATATGAATGGAAGTAGAATACGCAGGATCGAAAGTTTGACGCCATTAATATATCTTAAGATATCAGCCAATCTTGAGCATATAGGAATTGAATTCGATTAGTTGGGATGGTGAGTTTAGGCATCACAGGGCGCAACCCAATCTTAGATTCTGGATCCTACGGATACTTAACCTCGACTTCTTGGACAATCAGAAGCGCTAGCTCCAGGAGAAACGCCCGGTTCACACTCAGGTGGCTGGCCTACGAGGCTTTTTTATACTTTTAATATATATTAAGGCTCTTTTGAGGTTTACACATTATTCTTTGTTTTCTGTCTTCCTCTTAGAACCCTCTCTGAATTTATTCACGAGCCATATTTACGGGATGTAGAGCTTCTGACATCAAATTCAATTAACAAATGAGTTTATGTAGATCTCTTCACGTGTCTCAATAGTTTGACTTAAACCAGTCGGATTTTGTCACGTAGCAATTGTGTCCTACCCTCTATGGAATCGTTTCTAAGGATACAGGCAGTTTCAATTAGATCCAACAGAACAGATACTGTCTCTCCCCCCGAAGCTATTAGTCATACAAACGGCACCTCCACTGGTCACAACCGTGGTAATATCGGTTTCCCCAATCAAGGTGTTCTTGAACTGCTCTGAGGCACTAGGATATAGATCTCTAACAGATTTCGCTGGATTGTTTGGGTAGTAGGGGTGCCACATGTTTCAAATACTAGCAGTTATCAAGCAAAGGCATAATAAATGCCATGATTAGCAACAGCAGGGCAGAATAAATGATACGTCTATATACTTCTCTAGATATACTTCTTTATGTTTACCTTCATTATATTCATTAACCTTATTTATTATTCTTACTTATTTCCCTCCGTGAGCTTCTGCGACTTTAACATCAATTCCGACCCGCGGCAGTAATGGTCCCAAATCTCCGACACAATCTCTGCCTCGTGATTCTCATCAGCTATCTCCTCGAGCAATTTGTTTGTAATATTGACAGATTTGTTTAATTTTTGCTATGATTGTTAGTAAATACTCAGAGTCCTGCAACTACTTGTAAAAATACTTACCAAAGAATCCACTATAGCAGACAATTTATTGGCATGGACTTCATCATTTGGATTATTCATTGTGGTGCTCCTTGGGTGCTTCTTTTAGCACTCGTAATATAGGACTAGAGAAGTTGGCAGTAGTGACTAACCAGAGTTAATGGTGATAGTTAGTAACTATCAGTTGTTAGTAATAATAAGGCTGTTCGTTTGTTTATTATTTTTCTCTCTAGCCGCAATTTGTGGCAAATGCGGCAGTGGCTAATTTTCAAGCGAAAAATATTTTCTGATATTATCGAAGGTCTCTGCTATGCATACTATACTATGTATGCCAGAATATCAATAAGATAGCAACAAGATAGCAACGAGATATCCAGCCACTGATAAGTTGAGACATCAACAAGACACGCCTGAATACACATACCCTCAATACAAATAACATGGCCGAGGAACAGAGAAAAGTCATAGAACAGTTGTTTGGTCGCGACCGTTCTTCCTACAGATCATCGGCACCAAGAAGCCAGCCCACCAGTCTCTACGATACCAGAATATGCAAATCTTTTGTGGTGGGCACATGTCCACATGATCTTTTTCAGAAGACAAAAGAGGATCTTGGAAGGTGTAAAAGGCTTCATTTAGAGAAGTATAAGATCTTGTATGAGGCCGAAAGACGCAAGTTCGAAAAGCACTATGCGGACGCCAAAGGTGATGAAAATGAATTAAGTGCAGACGACAAGCGGATCCAGAAGATGATAAGCGATTTTGAGTACATTTACATGAAAGATCTTCAGCATCATGCTAATGAAGTAGATTATCGTGCGAATATTGCCAGACAGAATCTAGAACATACCGAGGAAGAGCAGGAGAAAATTGACAAGGTGACCCTGGAGTTGGACAATATGGACATCCGTATTGGTTTGATGGTTCAAGAGATTGACTTGCTTTTAGAGAAGAAATTCGTTGAACAGGCGTTGGTTGAAGCCCAGAGATTGAACACTCTTCTAGAGCAACGTGCGACGTTTGCTAAGTCTGTAAGAGAAATGAGTGACAATATTGGCCAGGCGGGGCAGCAGAAGCTTGAGGTTTGCAGCATTTGTGCGGCGTATCTTAGTAGATTGGACAGTGATCGTCGGCTTGCAGATCATTTTGTGGGGAAGATACATTTAGGTCATGCGCAGATACGAAATGCGTTGAAGGAATTGAAGATGAAGGGGGCTCCCTTATAGGAGGAGGGAGCAGTGAATTATTAGAAAGAGATATAACTATTAGGAAATGAAGACCAAAAATGAAGACCAAAAATGAAGACCAAAAACGGCGACCAAGAAAAAAGACCAAATCTCCAAGGGAAACCAACAAAAATCGCTACTCTTAATTGCTTGAAGCTGCTCGCAGTTGCCTGGAAAACAAATCATCATTAAAAATCTAAAATAAAATATACATCTAAATAGCAAACCACGAATGTTTATGAAACCGCAAATAAGAATACGAATAAGAAAAGGCATAAGAAAACCAATAAGAAAATAATACATCAAGGAATCCTATCCCATTTTGCTGCTCATTATGTTGGGATTAAGCATACTAGGACTCAAATTCGGACTTAAAAAATTGCTATCGTAACGATTACTACTGTTACTGTTTTGACGTCCATGAGAAAGACTTATGCCCCGATTCATTCCGATGTTGATCGCTACACTACCTTGAAGCTCAGCATTTTGGTAGCCATCGGAAGAATTTGCCGTTGGCAGTAGTAACCCTCCATCGGAAAAAGTATCGCTGTTGTTGTGGCGGTGATGTGGCTGTGTAGCGCCAATATTAGTAGTATCTATAGAAAGTGTTTTATTGTCTTTAGCAAATAACGACTGGATCAGATTCCTGTCGAAATTAGGCGGCGTAGATATCGGTTGCGCTGTCATATCAGGCAATACCATATTACTAGTTAGAATGTCAGAATTAGAGTACGGTATTTGTGGATCGAACATCATGTTTGTGGGCTCAATGATGCTGGGATTGATAATGTTAGGATCAATGAGAGGGTTGATTATGTTATTGTGATTGATGATGTTGGTAGATATGTTGTTGAAGTCGTTAGTATTATTGAAGCCATTAAGGTTATCCATACTGATATTATTAAGACTATTAAGGCTATTAAGGCCATTCAGGCCACTGTTGAGGCCATCGTTTTTAAGGTCATTGATGCTATTGGTATTAATATCAACATTACTTAGGCCATCGTTAGCGCCATTGTTATTGATACTAATATTATACGGGCCATCGCCATTAGCGCCATGAATACCATCATTATTACCAACATTGTTGTAATTTCCACTAACATCATAACCTTCATTGGTAAACCGGATTTCCGGCATCATCTTTTTCTCCCCGAAAAATAACCCCGGAATATCGTCCGATATTATATTCATGTCAATTCCGGATTCTCCTTCGTCAAATACTCCAGAAAACGCATTGCCACCTATATTTTCTACACCATTGACGTTAACGTCCTGTGAATATTCAGACACATGTCCATGGAGACGCGCATTGCAGGTCTCTTCCCCATTCCAATGAACACTTGGCCCAATATCTTCTGGTTTACTGAATAGTTCCTCAAGAAATTGGTTATGAACACTGCCGTCATTACTAGGCATCTTTTCGAGCGCTAAATTCTCTGCGGGGAAAGTCGGAGGCTCATTGATCTGATAATTCCCGAACGTTTCTTGGATCCCAAATGAGGATCCATCGTTTAATCCGTTCGAAAGGGCCGACATGTTCGACGACTGTCTCGAGAGCTCATTTCCATCGTTTTCAAACTGCGGAAAAGCCGCATTTCCAAGCGCTTCGGACAGATAGTCAATACCTTCAAGCATCTGTGCAAGCGCTGCATCTGGATCGTTTAGAACATCGCTATGATGTGAGTTGCTCCCAACATTAACGATTGTGGTCGTAGAGTTGCCCCCTACAGAAGATCTGCGATGGCCGTCCGGAGTATACGGGCTCGCAACCTCTGCATATGTATCACGTGTAGAATCGACCTGTATGCCCTCGGTATTATTGTTGCAGATCCCGTTCAATTTGCTTGTAAGAGTAGCTGGATTGACCTGGTAATAGCCGCTACGTTTGGCGCTATCATCGCTGTATATTATAGGGAGCGAGTTGCGCTCCTTCTCCTTCTGATGCTCTTTTTCGGCGCTTATTATGATATTTGGAAGCGAAGACCCTCTGTCCGCAGGAACATTAATTATGGTGGTATCTTTGTTAAGTATCTCATCAAAACTGCTGCCTGCAGTGCATTCGTACGAAGAGCGTGCAGATTGCGAGCTTTCGGAGTGTTCCGAGCTGTTACGTGTGGATGAGGAGGGTGATCTCTGGCGCTTCGAAATGTAATCGAGGTTGGCAGTATTGAGGTCGGTTTGATTGCATGCGGACCTCTGACTGGCCGGCGGTTCAGTTTCGGACTCGCCAAAGGACGATGATCTTTTACGTGAGGTTGATCTGCTGCTGTTTCGCGAGGCAGATCTGCTGCTTGCTCGCGAAGCTGAGCGGCTGCTTGTGCGCGAAATATCCTGGTCACCCGGACTAATTGTGTCAGAAAAAGCAGCCTCGGAATTCATCAGGGGGTGGCGCCCCCTTCGAAGCACAATGTTGGTGGGCAACTGTCCATCCTGCAGGAGCACGTGCTTCCTCTGCTCGATATCCTCGATTTCGTTGACAAGATCCAATAGCGCGGATCTTTTGTCGGTGATTTCCTGGGAATAGAATTCGCGCGACGTGTGACACATAAACGCGTCTGAAAAAACAGAGTCGACCTGCGACAAGCTGTCGTGCGGATCAAAGTGTTTATACTCAAACAACGTGAACTTGATCATGTAGGAGCCTTTATTTTTAAGACCAAAGGTGTTCAAGTTAAAGACGAGAAAGCGCTTGTCATTGACCTTTACAAACTCGCCTGCAACAATTGTTGACCCGATGATATTCATGGCGGCTTTACTGTCGTCAAAGTTGTTGTAGACGTAGAGAAGCTGTGCAGGGCTGAAGTTGCTGGGTGTAAGGATCGGATCATTGTCAAGGTCCGGCCCGCAAAGGTACGCCCGAATAAAGTAGCACGACAATGCGTGGTCTGTTAGGTCTGTATGTGTCACGGGATCAATGATCTGGAGTTGAAGCACAGGTGAGGGGATCAACGATCGTTTTTTACTGGCGCTGGTTCGAGTCATCTGGGGGTTTGTAAGGATTTTTAGATGGTACTCCACACGGGTCTGGTGGAGCGCCTGGATATGATGGTGGGCATATTTGGAGCTCATTTCCGGCGTTTTTTGGTGCCTTTTGTTGGATATTTCGCTGCTGAGATACAATTTCTGTGATGTATAGCTTGGACAAAAAGAATTTGCTCCCTTTTTTTTTGAGCTTTTTGTAGGTTTTTTCTGTATGGGCGCGGTGTATGGTACTACAGATTGTGGACGAAATTTCGTGTGTATTCCTCTGACGGTAATTATGATCCTTTTGACTTCTCTGGGTTTAGCTGTGTGACGTGCGTGTTTGGGGGATCTGTTGCGGTTTAAGGGACGTAGAGTACAAGCGTGGGGCGGAATCACAACTAAAGCTTGTATACTAACCTCGATCAAGCACAATGGAAAAGACTAACTAGCTTGTAGTAGGAGATGAGCCCTACTTTATAAGTGTAGAAAACACAGGAGGGAGAAATTTGTTATTAGCTAGGTGCAAGCGTAGACTTAAATTGAGGTAAATCCAACTACTTAATTAGACGGCCTATTGTGGTCCAGCGTACAAAGGTCCGTCAGATTCCGCTGCAAAAGTACGTCGGCGGTCCGAAATTTAGTGAAATGGATGCTGTCTGGACAAAAATTGCACTTGATACTTGGGCAGATAAGGAGCAAGCCCATGGGAGCGTTTTCTGGGCCATTGTTGGGTAGGTAGGTAACGTAACACACCTCTGGTGCGAATGATCGAGTGCCGCATCTTCTTTTATCCACCAATAGGTATCATGGGAAGGCACGTGACTGATGTGAAAAAAATGGACGTATGCTGGGGTCCATAACAATGGGTGTTTCCGTCAGACCAGGGACTCCCAACCACTTTAGGGTCCATAGCAATGGGTGTTTAAAGACTTTCCCCAATAGGAAGAACAGGATCCTCTTGCAGAAAGCTTAAAAAAAAACAGGAAGAAGAGGAGCCTCCCGTAGGGAGCCAACAAAAATGGTGTGTGGGTTTGAACCCTGTACTGCACGGGTGTAAAGTCAAGTCTCATGAGGATATGCGGTGTTTGATTGCCATATTTTGAGTCCTAACAGCAGAGAGCTGCTCACTAACAATGACGAAAGCGGCGAACAAAAGTTATTTTGTTAGTAGCGACGATCATTTTCCGGCAAGCGAAGACGGAATGCAATGGTATGTGTACAACTGTGTAGATATTTATTATGACTAAATGACTATATATACAGTATATCAATCAATTCAATCAACTGATTATGGGCCAACATCACATCTGTTAATCAATATTTTCTCCAATATATTCTGTACATCCACCCATAACCGGTAGAATGTATCCACAACGTTATGGACGTGCGTCCATTTATGTCAAGTTCGCTGTATCATGCACAAAAGAAGTAAATTTCGCTTCCAGTTTGTCTTGTATACAAATCGGAATGTATTTTGCAGGAATGAGGCCGATATTAGGTTCGCGTCCTGTATATAGTCTAAGTACCTAAGCACCTAAATTCCCGAATCTACTAAGCAATGAAAAGTATTTAAATAAGACGATATCGCGAGCAGATAAAAAGATGGATAATAAACAAATAATAAATGCCATCAAATAATATTAAGCAATAATACTCGTCTCATCTCATCTCATCTCATCTCTTACACTGCAATAATGAATTTCATATTATTCTCTCTAATAGCGTTGGTTGCAGCTCATCCGGTGTTTGAAGACAGCAACAACTTCGAGCATCATTTCGACCACCAAATCCCAATCACAACAGATAATCTTCTTTCTGATGACGAATATAGACTTAATGCATTGAAGGAAGGTCTTTATTCCCCGGAATTCAAAAATTGTATGGACCTGGAAAATGTGTCGATGCTCAAGAGACTCTTCGTTTACAAGCCAGGATGCTACAGTGAAGATACATTCAAAGAGGACGATATCGATATTCATGAATTGGGATCGGCTTTCAGAGTCTGCAATCCTCTTATAAATGGCTACAAACGTGAGGCTTTGGAACGTGTTGCAAGATCTTATAGATTAAGACAGGCAGACTACGATGTGGATATTTTCTAGCCGGATCCAGAGCCCCCCTTTATTTGATGTCTTTTCATGAACTTGCTTTAAAATTGCTTTACTTCTTCCTTATACCATGTCTTGTTATTCTTTGCGTTTGTTTACTTCTTCAATATAGATTTCCTTGCTAGCTTTCATTGTTAGTGTGATGTAGATTCTGTTACAAAGCCATGTTGAGCGGAATGTGTCTCAGTAGTGTGTATAGTATAAAACGTGCATTTTATTGCATAATATTTCAACGGAAGGACATTAGATAATCTATGTACTTTATCTACTCCACTTTATTAATTGATCTATATATCATTATAAACATCCATAACAAAAATGTCCGCTCCTGATCTTCCACCTAAACCGTTTTCGCCCAAACAGAGCACGTTGGATCCAGCTACAGACCATTCTCAACAGCTACTCAAACAACAGCATGATGATATAGTCAATAATATCATACAGCCATTAGACAAGACCCTCACGTCTTTGCCCAATGAAAAGCTCCAAGAATTTAAGGGCAACATGGACTTTTTACAGGGTTATTTGGTCCAACTTCTGGCGGTGAAAAATCTACGGGAAAAGGAAGTTGCTTTTATAAACGATCAACTAACAAGATTGAATCAATTGATCACAGAGTTCTCGCAGCTAAATAACTATGATGATCCGGAGAATCATAAGAATCATGTGAACGCTCGATTGTCTGAGTTAAAAAAGCTCGAAGCCGAATATAGACAGTTGGAAATCAAAATGTTTCAAGGACTCAAACACTTACAGATTAATATCAAAGATAACAATATATTGAAGAACAAAATGATCACCACTTTGAAAGATGAGGAGTCCATTAGTAAAGGTCTTTATTCGTCCCTTCTTGAAGGACAGGAGCAGGTTAGTAATAAAGACTTGGTGCATTTTATTAAGATGTATTCAAGTAGTCGAACCAGGTACCATTTGACTAGCGAGATGTTGAAACGGTACAATCTGGACCGCATAGGGGGGTTGATATAATATATAGATTTATGGAGTAGTTATTTTAATAGTTAATGAATATCAGGTAATGAGTAATGTATTAAACAGTAAGACAGACAGTAAATAAACGTCTATCGAGAAAAGAAGAAAGAGACATACTTAGAGACATATCAGTTGACGTTTCACTTCTTTTTGACCTCGCTACGCTCGGGGCTAAGTCTATATTTTAGTTAAGCAAATGAATCAACCTACACAGGTCTATCTTTAATTCAGGGAAATGAACCAACAGAACCAACCTACACATGTCCAAATTTGAGCTAAGTGACATAAATAAACAAATCAACATACAGTCTATATTTCAATAAATTAGTAAAGAAACGTCTATCTTTTAATTAAACAACATAGTTAACAAATCAATAAATCAACATTCAAATGCCTCAATTATTAATCCAATGACATAGTCTGCAATCCATCTCCGTTCTTGATATCTGTCAATTTCATTGGTTGAACCTCTTTAATTTTAATTCCGAATCTCGAATCCTGGCCTAATTTAATAAGATTGATGATATCTTGTTGTTCAAGCTTGTAATTCGAGTGACACCAATTAGGAGCGAAACTTTTGCTTCCACCTGTGATTCTAAATACTTCTGGTTTACTCGAATCATAATTATTTAATACTACTGTAGTCAATTCTCTAGCAACATCAACACTAAGTGCTTTCTTTAATAATGACTTCAATTTTAAGGTAGTGATTCCTAATTTTGGAAGCGGCATCTCAAACCCTGGTAAAGCATTGTGCATCAATGTCAAATCAGTTGTTCCATTTGGTCTGGCATTTTCATTAAAGCTGTTTAATATTAAATCCAAAGGCACAAACCGTGCAACCTGAATTTTTTTAGCAACAACTAAATGGTTGTTTGTACACTCACTTAATCCTAAATTATTTTTGTTGGTATCCTTCAATATTTTGGCAATTTCTGCCCTCTGATCAACTATACTGTTGATCTTAATAGGGAAGTTCTCGGATAAATGCGATGCTTTGAAAGGATACACAGAAAACTTTCTGTCAATTGTACTTAATACCTGTCTAGAGTTCTTCAATTTCAAGTTGTAGTTCACAGCAAAGTCTCTGATGAAGATGTTATTTTTACTGGTCAACTCGTTCTTGTTGTGGTTCTTTCCTGAAAAGTTGTCAACGATTTGAAGCGTGATTAAACCCGGGGCATCAAAGGCTTCAATAGAGGCCATTTTAAGATCAATTGTATAAATTTCTCCGGGCTTAACCACAAAATCATCTGTCGGTATAGCTGAGGAGTCACTGACACCAAGCTTATTAAAGTTATCAACTTTTACTATTTCGTTACTGATTCCAGAAGCTGTTGAAATAGCGGAGGCTCTTTGAAGTAAATTGTACTCCTGATGAGCCTCTGCCCATATCACTCCTTTAAAGTCTTTCTCGGCAACCACATGTTCTGCTTGTCCGGCCAAAAAACGTCTTATTCTTCTCACTTTGGACCCTGGAACCACAATACAATTGAATGACTGAGCTACGGTATCTACAACCTTTCTAATCATCGTTCCGGTTATCTGGTTGTTGAACACGTTCAAATTAGCTGGCAATTTTTGTGGGGTAAGAGCACATCCGAGCAACGAAACTACAGCCTCCGTAGCAATATAGGACGCACAAATGGCGTCTGCTTTTGGTCCAAGCAATGGTCCTTGTGGTTCTTTGCTGGCGACACTTGGATAGATAACAATGGTGTGAGAAACAATAGCTGAATAACCATCAACATGACAACCAAGAGTGATCTTCACAATATCCCCAGCCGCAAAAGGCTTATTTGTGCTGTTTTCGTCTTGATCAAGCTCAGGTGAAACTCCATTAGCAATATCGTTGACATCAAGAGAAACGGGATGGGCAATACCTTTTTCGTTGACGGTTTTACTGAACACATTTGCAAGCGCCGAGGCCATATATGAGTCACCAAGTGTACATATCTCAGCAGGGGTCAATGCAGGACTGGTCTTGCCCAAATGGTACGAATCGTGGATCAAAGAGGTAACATATTTCAAACATGTTTGTGACACTTGCCCTGCCAATCTGTATTTGTCTAATACTGATTCATCAAGCGCATTCTTTCCTTTTAAAAGGAGATCTGAGTCTTTACTTTGGACAGCTAATTCCATTTTGATTTCTGAGTGGATGGGCAGCTTTGGATGTCTTTTGGATGTCTTTTGGAGGTCCAGAAGTTGCTTTATGGTAGTATTGATTTGAATATGGAAAATTATAAATAAAAAAATTTTTCACTCTATATAAAAATTTTTTTCGATGAGATAAAAATTTCTTGCACGTGGGGATCAATTTAGTGGGTCATTGGATTATCTATGGCATTTATGCTATAGATAATGGCATGAATGTAGACATTGGCTAGAGTTTTGACATATAAATGATCATTGTCGTTAATTTAGATGATAAAACATATGATGTTTCTGAGGATTGATGTAAGGTATAATAATGTCGACATTGCAGTTATAATGGATAATGTACGTGAAGAGAAATAAATATGAAAGATGAAAGATCTTCATAAAAGATCTCTATGAATAGAAAAATGATACGATACATATACCAATGTATACCACAACAATAAAACAGCCATAATGGGCCAACGGAAACCAGCGGGGCCTATAGCTTGTAGGCCCATATAGCCATCTTAATATGGGTCTAATGCTCTGTTACCCTCCTATAATTATCAATCACCCACATCTTTAACTCACCCCATGTAAACCAACACATTGTCACTCCAATCTCCAATTTACTTCATTTCTATTTACCATTCACTCTCCAGACCTCTCCCTTTCTCTTGCCATTTCATTCTATATATAGGGTCATACCCACTTATCTCCAATATCCCGGATTTTTTGGTGCTCATATTGGCCATTTTTCCGGCCGTTTTTGATGCATTTTCGTTGGTTGCCATATCGGACAAAAAGAAAGATAACCCAATTAGTACCATCTCCGACAGTATTACATCGACGGACACAAATATCGACAGAAGAACAGTTTGCACCCCTATTGAGACCAAGCTGGTTTAAATCGATCGCAAATTAAGATATTTTTATATTACGGCTAAAAGTGCCGACATATTCAATTTCAGCTCGAAAGGGACATATACACAGATCACAAACAAGCAAGAGAGTAGCAACTCTCCAATAGGACCATGACGAGTGCAATAGAAAGGGTACCAACGCTTTATCCGACTCAATCTGAGTTTGACGATCCGATAGCGTACCTTTCTTCGCCGGAAATTCAACTGATAGGCGAGAAATATGGGATGCTTAAGCTTGTACCTCCGGAATCATGGAAACCACCGTTTTCTATTGACCAAACGACATTCAAATTCAAGCCAAGAGTCCAGCAACTCAGTCAGCTTAGTCTTCTTAACAGGGTCCGTTCGGTGTTCAAGGAAGGGCTTTTTAATTTCTTGAAAATGAAGGATAGATCGACATATACGAAGATCCCAAAGACGTTCTATTTCACTGTCGATTTGGCTGTTTCCCGGAACCCAGACGAAAGTACAAAGGCTAAGGTGTATTACTATGACATGTACTTGAAGGTCAACCAATTTATCTCGGACAATTTTGAGAAGTTCGAACATACAGGAAGAAATAAGAGACTTAAGACGGATAAAAGTACTCTGTATGATAAAATCGTAGATGATATTGAGTTCTGGACGCTGTTAAACGAGTCTTATGGGATTCCACCTAGTTCGCGCAATATCAGATTATTCTATTCTACTTTCTTAAAGCAATATTGTGTTCTTCTTGCTAAAAAATATTCAACAATTATTTCAAAAAGTGAATATCAATTCAACCAGAACCCCTATAACAGTGACGAGGAAGATGAAGACGAAGATGACGATGTGGATGCTAAAAAAGAGTTGGAAGATCTGGATGACGAAGAACCATGGTGTCATGAGTGTGGTCTTGAAAGTGATGGTAGAAATATGCTACTTTGTGATGGCTGTGATTATGGCTACCATACTTATTGCCTTGAGCCTCCTCTTGACGAGCCTCCTACTGGCAGCTGGTTTTGTGACGACTGTTTGATAGGCACAGGAGAATACGGATTTGTCACCAGTGATGTTTCGTACTCGTTAGATGAATTTCGCAAGCTTAATGAGGAATTTAAAGATAAATATCTCAACACAATTGCTGATAGAAGTCCCAATTTGAAGGACCTTTCTAGAAGCTACCTCACTGACCCTTCGCTTGAAGATGAGTATGTTGATTTCTTAGAACAGGAGTTTTGGCTGAATTTAGTTAATAATGAGCAGTCGCAGGTGAAGGTAAATTATGGTGCCGATATCCATAAATTAAAGCCTGGTCAAATAAGCGGATTTCCAATGAATTATCCATATAAAGAGGAAATGGCTGATGATTATTATGTAAACCATCCTTTCAATTTGACTAAACTCCCCTTTGCGAAAGGATCCTTACTAAACCACTTGGAAGAAAAGATTAGTGGCATGACGATACCCTGGCTATATATCGGATCACTTTTCTCCACCTTTTGCTGGCATTTAGAAGACCATTATATGTTATCAGCGAATTACTGTCATCTTGGAGATGTCAAAAAATGGTACTGTATTCCTGAAAGCGATTGCCATCTCTTTGAAAATTTAATGAAGCGTATAGCACCTGGGCTATTTCTTCAACAGCCCGATTTATTGCACCAGTTGGTCACTATGCTTTCGCCAAAAGAAATTGCAAAGAATGGAGTTAGATGCTTCTATGCAAACCAAAAGCCGGGGGAATTTATCATCACTTTTCCTAAATGCTACCATGCAGGTTTTAATTGTGGGTTCAATGTCAATGAAGCTGTCAATTTTACCAATAATGACTGGCTACGCTATGGCATCAGTGCCTTGTATGATTACCGGGTGGTAAAAAAGCCTCCTGTATTTGACCAGGCCCAGCTATGCTATAGTATTTTATATCATGTTATAAACAGCGAGCCTCATAATACTAATGGCTTACTAGAGCTTAGGGAATTATCTCAGCAGCCCTCTTCCCACATGCTTACGCTTGCTAGATCAGGATACGAATTAGTTCTTATGTGTATAGCTTATCTTGAGAAAATGTTACTGGATGACAAGAAAGCTATTGATGATTTCCATCATTTAAATTTGAGAAACAGGAAGGTTGCAATTAATTATATTGAGCCTTTAAAAACGTCAGATGATTGCTTTGATATTAGCGTTGTGAGAAACCTCGATTCCTTCTACAATTTGTCTTCAAAAAGACAGCACGAAGCTGACACTTCTACTGCTACTGAGGATACCAAGGATATTATTTGCTCTCACTGTAAAGACCTTTGTCATCATTCATGGGTTGAAGTATATAGACGCAAAAGAGTGCATAAAGAAGCTGATGACGATGAAGATGTTTTTGTCAAAGAAGAAGAACAGGAGCCAAATAACAGTTTAATTTCTCCGGGTCCTACTCCAGAGAAAGAAGGTGCAACGCGGATAACAAGAAGTAGAAGCTCTGCCAGTACATCCTCTAAAATGGTGCGGAAAAGAACGACTGAGAAGCAGAAGACTACGAAAATCATGCTTGTAAAACATGACATCCATTATTATTGTGTGAATGACTTCAACAAGATGTTGGAGGCCGACGAGTCGGAGTTGAAACCCAACCAGCGGTACACTCTTTGGATCCGTAATGACGACTCGCAGATTGAAACAGCTATCTCCCAAGCCAAGCTGAAACTCAAGACAGTAGTGGTTGTCTAATATTTTGTATTTGATATTGTATATTTTTTTTTTTATTATTGGGAATTTCTTGTTTGGCAGTGTTTTATATATTATATAACGCTGTATGTGTATATACGTAAATAGATATGGTTAATGTTAGTTTATTACAGATGGAAGCTATTTTATTCTGGCTGGATATTTAAATTAATGTTTCGGCTATTACATATGGTTAAAGTTATTATATCATGGCTGTAAATTGGCTAGAAAATGTTTAAATGGAGTATTTGGTCTACGGCTCTCCATTATAGATGATAATGCTCCTTCTTGTATAAGAATATTTACTACTCTTGTAGCCAAAACAACTACTTTTATAAATACCCTCCCTAGCCTTCTCATGTTAAAAACACAAATGCAAAAGGAAATAATTGCCGATCTGGAGATCGTGATTCACCGATTTTTTTTTTAAGCAAAAAAAAAATCTATGGTATATAATTGATCTATCTATATGTTCGGTCAAAATCATCTCAACGATCGCAGCATGCACGTTATACATACCGGCATCAGTTGATACAGAAGGAAAATCAGATACAGAAGCAAGTGAAAAGAACAACAATCACTATGCTATCGTTTCATACTGTGGGATTCAGTGGATTTGCGACCAAATACTCTCCATTTTTTGATAATAAGATCGCAGTTGCGACCTCTGCAAACTTTGGCCTTGCAGGGAACGGCAGAGTGTACATATTGAGCATCAATAATAATGGAACCATCACGCAGGATCGAACCTATGATACTCAGGATGGGCTTTTTGACGTCGCCTGGTCAGAGACCAACGAAAATCAGTTTATTGTTGCCTCGGGTGACGGGACAATAAAAATGTTTGATTACAAGGTGGATAAATTCCCTGTGGCCATGTGGAAGGAACATCATAAAGAAGTTTTCTCCGTGAATTGGAATCTTGTTGATAAGAAGAATTTTATCAGTAGCAGTTGGGACGGAACTATCAAATTATGGAGTCCACAATCGGGACGGAGTCTTCTTACGTTACTGTCTAATAACAACACTTTTGCCGATGTCGGGCCGGTACCTCAGCGACAGGTCGTTGAGAATAGTAGTGTGCCTTTAAGCAAAAACCCAAACTCACATTCTAATCTTAAGAATAGACAATGTGTTTACCGATCTCAATTTTCCCCGCATAATAGTAATTTGATTGCGTCTGTTGATGCGTCGTCCCACTTGAAACTTTGGGACATCAGATCAAAACGTCCTTTGCAGATGGACATCTTATGTCACAATGGCTTGGAGGTTTTGGCTCTCGATTTCAACAAATATCGGTCCACTGTGCTTGCTACAGCAGGCGTTGATAAGTCCATTAGAGTGTGGGACTTGAGAATGATTACCAATCCGTTCCCAACGTCTTCTATGAACGGACCTACGCCCAAAAATGAAATAATCGGCCACAATTTTGCCGTGAGGAGCGTTGCTTGGTCGCCCCATTCTAGTAGCGAGTTGTTAAGCTGCAGCTATGACATGACTGCAAGAATATGGAATGATGTCACTGATGATTTTAGGGGAAGAGAAAGACTGAGATTCAGCAATGCATCAGGCTGCAAAAAGATCTTCAATCAGCATAAGGAGTTTGTTATTGGGGGCGACTGGTCGCTTTGGGGCCAGCCTGGCTGGGTGGTGACCACCGGCTGGGATGAAATGGTGCATGTGTGGAATGCCAACCGATGATTTTCCATTAATTTAATGACTAGTTGTGAGATTATTTAGCCAATAAGAAATGACTAATATCGTTCTTGTTACAGTGACTGCCTTGTAATTGTAGTACTAGTTATTAAATTACGCATAATAAATATTATAAAAATTTTATTCAATTCTCTCGGTACATAAATAGATAAAGTCATTGCTATAGAAAAAGTGTAAGCAAGTTAAGAATGGTCAAATGACGTCTAGTGTTTATTTCTCTTCTTCTTTTTGGTCCTCGCTAACATCCTCGTCCTTGATGATCATCAATGAGATGATGGAATCAGCAACTTGGGCAGCAGCAACAGATGTAATTTCGGCGTTATCGAAGGGTGGGGAAACTTCGACAACATCACCACCAATGACATTAAGACCCTCCAAACCGTCCAAGACAGTCAAAAGTTCTCTAGAAGTCCAACCACCAACTTCAATAGTACCAGTAGCTGGTGTAAAAGCTGGGTCCATGGAGTCAACATCAACAGAGATGTAGACTGGCGAGTTGTCAGTACCAACTCTCTCTCTAATTCTCTTGATGACACCCTCAGCACCAATCTTGTCAATGTCTCTTGCTAAGATACGGTCAAATCCACAGTAGTTATCGTGCTCGACATCCTTTGGTCCTGGGTAAGGTCCTCTGATAGCAGCGTGCATACAGTTATCAGCGAGGTAACCTTTTTCGTGAGCCCAGTGCAAGTAAGTACCGTGGTTCAAAGATTGGTATTCGGTGACATTACCACCAAAGTAGTATGGGTTCCAGGTATCCAAGTGAGAGTCAAAGTGGAGGACAGTGATCTTACCGTAGTTCTCGTAAGCGGCCTTGATAGCTGGCAAAGTAATTGTGTGGTCACCACCAAGGGTAAACACCTTAGGATGCTTATTTGGGTTTTTCTTTGTAGTAGAGTGCTTTCTGATGGCTCTCTCAGCTCTGTAGATCTGGTCCAAAGCAATTCTGTTATCCAATGGAGTAACTGGTGGATCTCCACAGTCGACAATCTTTGCCCAGTTGTTGTATGGGTTAAAGCCCTTCTTGTAGACAGAGTAGGCTGGAGCCAAACGTCTGGAACCTAATCTGATACCACTTGGACCAAATCTGGTACCTGGTCTGTAAGAGGTACCGGCATCAAATGGAGCACCAACAATAGCAATATCAAATTTCTCGCTTTCGAATTTCGATGGGTTGTAACAGTTGGCGTAAGGCAAATGAGCAAAGGTGTCAATACCACCAAATTCACCACCACGGTACAAAATAGCAGAACCGTTGATATCTCTCAAGTCATCTCTGTCAGGAACAAGGTACTTGTCTTGCAATTCCATGGCATGCAAGTGCTCTGGCAAAGGCTCAGGCTGCTTCTTGTTGGCATTGGCTGCAACAGACATGTCTGGCTTGTCCATCAAATGACCATACAAAATATCAAGGAAGGATTTTCTTTCCTGGAAGTTGGTAGAACCAGCAGCCTCTTCCGAGACAACATTGACAGCACCAGCATCAGCCTTCTTGTCAGAGATGGTGAAGGAGAATTGAAGAGCGTCAGCTTCAGGGACTGCGGCACCTTGGACAGTCAAAAGGACTGAAAGAACCGAGGTAAGAACGGAAAGTGAAAGCTTCATTTTTGAGGTTTATTACACACAATTGAGATGAGTATCTGTATTGATATTGAAGTATATTAGAAGAGATACAAAAAGAAAAGAGAAATCGAAACAAATCTGAGAATTGAGGAGGAACCCATTACTTATATACTCAATTTCTCGGAAGCTGACGAGACTTGTGGACCTTATGTTGTGTACCATGATGTTGATCAGAAATAAGCTCAGCTCAAAAGTAGATAACAAATACAGAAATGAAAAATTCCGCCCTTCGTATGGTGGGTTTCCACTCCTCCTCATTTCATCACAATCAAAACCCCTTACTGTTATATCTAAAAGTGGCCTCATATTATGTGGTTTGGTACATTGTTCTATTCAACTCCGATCGGCCATTAGGTCCAAAAGTTCCGTCTTACATATCTATTCAGCTAGGTGTCCAATCACAACCCACCCTCTTCAATAAACTAGTTTGCCCGCACGGATTCGGCTGCTGGCCAGGGTCAACTATTGACTTCTGAATATTGCAATTCTCGGTGCATGTAGGCGTGGAGTTTTCCAGGCTGCATTTTTCCTCGGGATTTGTTAATGCATGCAAATGCATTATCTTCTGCAATAGTACTTTTTTCTATGCATGAGCGGAAAAATGCTCAAAAATTGCGCTGCAACATGAATGGAAGGGACAAATTGCGCTGGAAATATTTTTGACAATAAGTTAGAAGCCTTTGATTTGCGCTATCTCCTTGGTAAATATTGGTAAATCGGGTGTTTTTTCCCATGGCTCTCGAGGAAGTAATGTTTCACAATTCTCGCTTACAAATGGAGTTTCTTTCGTTCCGCTCGTCTATTTTGTACCGTATTAGAACACTAGTATAAGCGATGTCCCAGTTAACATCATTGCATGCAAACAAATATAATTTAGGCACTATCATCATGAAAACATTCCAATTAGACCTCAATACTGAATAGCTTCTGGTAGTATCTGATAGAGGTCTGTGTATTTATCATTTTAGTCCACGAGAACTTAAGAACTAAAAAGAAAGTAATGATGAAGCGGAATTTAATTGTGCAAAATCTTAATCGTGATGTAATGACTATCTACCAGTATTGTTGTGATTATCATTGGTTTATCTTATTTATCGCCTTACACTGTATTTGCCAGCTTGTCGGGTTTTCCTCGCTATTTCCAACTCCTGTACCATACTAGTTTGGTCAGTAATTCCTCGACCGAGTCTATCTGGTTTGATATAAGCTTAAAAGCGCCTCTATACTCAATAAATAACCTTTATTTGGTATTTCCTCGGAGTATTAGAGTCTCGCGATAGTAGCATTCCACCTTGACTCGGTTTTAATTCCTTATTCCTAACACAGTGCTGCGAGAAGGAACCGAAAATATTTGACTTCATCACCAGCTCTGCCGCCACGCAAGCCCGACTCTTTCTTCAACCATCTCTGGTGGCCATTGTCTCTTTAGCGTTAATTTCCGGAGTAACATTTCTCCCTGTTCTGTTATCTTTGGTTTAAGGAGAACAGCTTTCCTGTGGGATATAACTAACGAAGTGGAAAAGATTTCCTTTTTTTTGCTTTCTTTTCTGTTTGATCTGTTAGCCTAGAGAAAGGCTGGATTTTATAAATAATCTCGCCTAAATCCTGATTATTGTATTCCCATCTATTTCAGTGAAAATCTCTGGTTTGATTTTCTGTCTTGGGTTTCCGCTGTCTTTGCTTGTGTCACCTTCTTTCTCTACGTAATATCTCGAACATGGAAATATCTTCTGAGAGTTTAATCGGGAGTCTTAACAAATCCTATGGGACTCTAACTAATACTGATCAAGAGATTCAGACTGTAAGTTCTCTGGATGAACTTTCTAAGAATGACACCACTATAAAAAATGAATTCAAGATCATATCCAAGGCATCTGCTCCTCTCATTGTGACATTTTTCCTTCAATATTCTTTAACCGTAGTGTCCATTTTCTCAGTGGGCCACTTGGGGTCCAAAGAGCTAGCTGCAGTATCTTTGGCCACTATGACTTTCAATGTGACCAGCTCAATATTTAACGGTATGTCCACCTGTCTTGACACTTTTTGCTCTCAAGCATATGGTGCCAAAAATTACTCTTATGTTGGGATTTACTTCCAAAGATGTGCATGCATGTTATTTGCTATCAACATTCCTTTAGTATTACTTTGGTGGTTTTCCAACAGCTTGTTTAAGTTTATAGTTACAGATCCAGACTTGTCTCTCTTGGCCCAAAGTTATCTTAGAGTAATGGCATTTTCCACTCCAGCATACATTTTGTTTGAGACCGGGAAAAGATTCTTACAGGCTCAAAACATCTTTGTTGCAGGACAGTACTGTTTATTCATCGCAGCACCATTAAACATTTTCTTGAATTACTTTCTCGTTTGGGACTCTCGTTTTGGAATTGGATTCCTCGGAGCTCCGCTTGCCACAACAATCAGTTACTGGGTGATGGCTCTTTTGTTGCTTGTGTATGCTATAAGTTCCGAGGCCAAAAAATGCTGGTATGGATTGAACGTCAAGGAAGCTTTGTCTCACTGGGGGCCTATGATGAACCTTGCCTTGAACGGGACTGCAATGCTACTTTCAGAATTTATTGCATTTGAGATTCTTACCTTGGCATCTGCTAGATTTGGAACTGAAACCTTGGCTGCACAGTCTGTGTGTTCTACAATTGCGACTCTCTGTTTCCAAATTCCATTCTCAACCTCTGTCGCTGCATCTACAAGAATTGCTAACCTTATTGGTGGAAACCATAGGCTCCAAGCAATTACATCTTCGAAAACTACTTATTATATCTCGTTGATTCTTAGTGTATTTAATTTCTCTGTTCTATTCTTTTTCAGAGTTCAGGTTGCCTACTTGTTTACAAACGATCCTATCGTTATCAAGCTTGCATCAACTATCTTGGCTATCTTGGCCACAAATCAACTCTATGATTGCCCCAACGTCATAGGTGCAGGTATATTAAGGGCCCAGGGCCGTCAACATGTGGGTAGCAGATTGAATTTAATTGCTTATTATCTACTTGCAGTACCATTGGCCTTTTATTTAGGGTTTGGGCTCGATATGAAAGTCAAGGGTTTATGGATTGGATTAGGTGTAGGAGTTTTCTTTTTGGCAATCAGTGAGTTTTATTTTGTCGTCAAGTCTCCTTGGGATAAGATTATATTCGAGGCTCAGGAGAGAAATAATATTAGTTCCTAATTTTTAATAATGTATATGTCTATATAATATTTATGCTGCATGAAATATATTTTCTATTCAGAGCTTTATTATTGGGCTGTAGATGATTTCTATGGCTGCTGTAAGTCATGCCGGCATCAGCTAGTATACTTACCGATGCATAGCAAGCATAGAAGACATGTAACCTCGCGTCCCTGTAGCACAAATTGAACACAGAAAAATTTCTAAAAAATTTCTTTAACGGACATATTCACGAGATTCATCCAGACGTAAAGATTAGCTGCACACTTACAATCACCAGAAACCAGCTAAACATTGTATTAAATAACATCCAAAATGGGAATACTAGAAAAAATCGACCAGATCGAGCTTGAGTTGTCGCGGACTCAGAAGAACAAGGCAACTGAGTATCATATTGGTCTTCTTAAAGGAAAACTTGCCCGTTATAGAAGAGAGCTTCTTGAGCCAGCCGCCGGAAGCTCGTCATCCAAAGGACAAGGATTTGAGGTGGCCAAAAGCGGAGATGCAAGGGTTGTGCTTATTGGCTTTCCAAGTGTGGGTAAGTCAAGCTTTTTAAGTAAGATCACCTCCACAAAGGCAGAGATCGCCCATTATGCTTTCACAACTTTGACTTCGGTTCCAGGGGTGTTGGAATACAACGGTGCTGAGATCCAAGTGGTGGACTTGCCGGGTATTATTAGGGGTGCTGCTCAAGGAAAAGGGCGAGGAAGACAGGTTGTTGCTACGGCAAAAACTGCCGATTTGGTGTTGATGATGTTGGATGCCACAAAAGGGTACGACCAAAGACTGAGTTTGGAAAAAGAACTAGAGGCCGTCGGAATTAGATTGAACAAAAAACGGCCAAATATCGTTATTAAGGAAAAGAAAACCGGCGGAATTATGTACAGTTCGATTTCCCCTCCTAAATATCTTAACGAGAAAGTTGTAAAGGGTATTCTTAGAGACTACGGAATCCGTGATATGCACGTGTTGATCCGTGACGAGGACGCTACTGTTGACGATTTTATAGACATCATCAACGATAAACACATCAGATACATCAACTGTCTCTATGTGTACAACAAAATCGATGCTGTCTCGTTGGAGGAGGTCGATAAACTTGCGCGTGAGCCGCATACCGTGGTTATGAGCGTCGAGGAAGATTTAGGTGTCGATGACGTGAAAGAGGCTATTTGGGACGAGCTCAACTTGATCAAGGTGTATACTAAACGGAAGGGCGAACAGCCAGATTTTTCTGATCCATTGGTGATTCGTTCCGATAGTAGTTTGGAGACTGTTTGTAACTCGGTGCACCGTGATTTGAAGAACAATTTCCGCTACGGCTTGGTGTGGGGATCGAGCGCTAAACACTCGCCACAAAAATGTGGATTGGGTCATGTGGTGGAAGATGAAGATGTTGTTACTATTTTTGCTAAATAGACGTACGTACACGGTAGATGGTAAGATATTTATGACATCTATGATGATGATCATGCATGCCATAGGGGCCCTTTTAATATATCTGGATGCATTAGCCTTTATTTTGGAGTTGCAGAAATCGGTATTTTTTCATTACCTTTCAAAAACAAAGAGACAAATATTACCATTACCATAGAAACTGATTTGACATAGGTATCTTATCTGGGAGGTCTTGTCCTTTTTTCATCACCCTCGATACTTACTGAAGAACCATTATATCCATATCTAAGGCACTACATCAACACATCAATACATCAATTCCTGATTCCTATTCCTGATTCCTATTCCTATTCATAATTCCTAATTCCTATTCCTAATGTTGTATATAAAAACAGCCTGGGAGTTACGCATAGCCGTCCGAAGGGGACTGGCGGGCTGAAAAGTTAAATTTGGGTTGTTATATATTAATATTAGGAACTAGTAGCCTATTTTTACTTAATGGCTCACTTGAACTTCACTACACGTCTGGCCTTTCTTCTGTTCTTAAGAGTAATCGTTTCCTTGGCCTCTTCCTCCTCGCTTTCTTCCTCGCTCTCCTCATCCAAGTCCATCTCCTCATCTTCTTCGTCACCCTCATCTTCGCCCGCTTCCTCTTGCTGCTGCTGTTCAAGTTTCTTTTGTTTCTTGGCCAACTTCTGAGCAATCTCTACCTCTCTCATCTTAAGAAGTTCTGGGTTTTCTTCCACCAATTTCTTATCAGCAGCCAAAGCTCTCTCCTTGTTGCTGGCCATTCTGTTTTTATAGAACGCCTTCTCACGTTTTTGCCTTATCTCTTCCACTCTTTCCATCGCCTTAAGCGTGTTCTCAACTAACTCTCTGTTGTAACGAACAGGTACGTTTCTTCTGGCACTAAACGTCAATGTTGAGTCCACAGCCAATTCTTTGCCGGCTGCCTTTCTAAATGCTTTGGTCCACTTCAATTTTCTTGGGTTTCTACGGTGTTTGAATGCCTTGTGACACTTGGAACGACAGAAACGGAACTCTTTAGCATCGTTACGCACAAACATGATCCCGTGACCTGGATACACTGGCGACGAGCAGAAATGACACTGGTAGATTCTCATGATGGATATTTAGTGATATTGTGAATATTGGGTGTATTTGGGGTTATTTGGTGATGAACATAGTAGTCTTAAGTTGTATATTGTGGGTATTAAATATATGCAGGAAGAAAATTTTTATATAAAAATTTTTTACAAAAAATTTTCAGCGATGCATCTTAGGTAAGCAATTAGGTGATCCATCGAGATTACATAATCAGATATATGTCACGTGATATCGATAAAATTTTTCAGCCAAATTTCTCAGGTCAAAATTAACCCTAAAGAAGAGGCAACCATGATTGTAGTTCTCCCCACAATATCAGTGTCTGAACCGCCAAAACACCAACAAAACAACGTGCAAAATGTCCAATATATCCAGTATCCAGCAACAGGAGCAGCTTTATTACCAACAACAGCAGGGACTTGCCCCTGTGGAAACAAAGCCTGCTAAAGAAATAAGCACTGCTGAGAGATACTTCAACATGGGGTATGAAACAGTGGTGCAGCACCCATATTTAGCCACCTTTGGAGCACTTACGGCGGCATATGTACTTGCAGGTGTGTTCAAGAAGCCACAGCCAGGGATCAATGGAAAAGCGTTTTATAAAGGACCTTTTGACGCAAAGATGAATGCCAAAGAAGCTCTTTTGATTTTGAATTTGAAGGAGAGTACATTAACCAGATCAAAATTGAAAGAAAACCATAGAAGAATTATGTTGCTAAACCATCCAGATAAAGGAGGGTCACCATTTTTGGCTACCAAAATCAATGAGGCCAAAGATTTCTTAGAAAAGCGGGGAGGGATCAAGAATAAATGAGTAGGAGAGTGATATAGATACTGTAAATAGTTAGTTATTTGTTAAATATATTCTCAATATATTTATAGACAAGACTCGAACTCGATCCTGCCAATTTTATAGTCCAAAATATATTAATTAATATATTAATTACAAGACTTGGACTCGATCCTATGCCATATTGACTTTAATTGAATTGCCTGCTGTCTTGAAAAACATGTATTGGTTTTTGACGTCCACTCGAATGATTACTGAGTAAGTCAAGCTGTGTGAGTCACATTTCAATGGCTATTGTCTCTGGTTTCATCGAGGAGCTTTACCTAGGTCGAAAGGTGAACGCCATGCTTGTCATCACAGATAACTTGTCCTTACGTTCACACTTCTTTCCTTGGAATACTAGTGCCACAAGCGAAGACCTTATTCAGCTCTTCAAGTACCAGTAATTCCCAGCCCATAGCCCTCCTCATCTTACCTCTATGAACCAAGGTTCGCTTTTTACCTCCAGTCAATTCGAAACATTCGTTGATCTGCTCCTGATCAACAAGTATCTCTGTGTCACATCTCTTTATTTGGTAGGAGATGATTATCAAGAATTGTTGCCGCTGTTATTCTTGATACCCGAGAATTATTGTCATTTCCCCAACTTGTATCAGATATATAATAATTGCCTACAGTATTCAAATCATCATAAATATCATCCTTTTTGTCTCATTGATCTGGGGTTGGTTCTTCATATGTTGCCCGCATTTGAGCAAGCATATCTGGTACTCTCTTAGACATTGATTTAGCTGCAGATTGTTATCTTTAAGCTGCAAAATCGTACAGTCTCTAGCTGTTGATATCCGTACATACTTTGATGACATGCATCGTTCGAAATTTATATTGCGAAATAAAATTTCAGCAAAAATTTGGTAATAAAGTTTAAGGAAGGAAGGTTGGTCTGCTAGCTGCCAAAATATCTGGGATACATTTACTGCCATATTTGTTAGAACAAAGCTGAAAAAAGCTGACAAAATGTCGCTGCAAGTTAATGCAAATTCTGCTTTTTTTGGACTTTAATAATATTGAACACATCATTATTACAGCTCAGTAGATCGTTCTCTATAAGAAGCAGAACTACTATATAATATACACTAAAATCACCAATCAACAACCGATCATCATCACAAATTATCCTTGTCCTCACCATCGGTAAGGTGAAAATATATGTTGCTGTATCACGTGAGTGATAATTAATTGAACATGTGAATGAGTAGGAGGCCGCTTAAGGATCTCTTTGTAAGGTTACGTTTCTTAGCGAGAAGTCGTCTTTCTTTTCTTCTTATAGTCCATTGTTTTTCTATTACTCTTGTGCGTATCTCGTCAATTCATCCCTAGTAACTCCGTCGTCAATTGATTGCAAGATCTTTTTCACTACAGTATAGTGACTTCCTGCAGTTAAGAAGCAGCACTACAACAATCATTTCCACAACCTATATAATTACTTGCGAAAAGTTACACGAAGAAAAATATGCATAAATTCAACATATGTGATAGACAATATCAATAGAAAGTATGGGACACTAGACAGACTTTGTAAAAGTTCTACCCTTTTCGACATTGATCCATGAATAGAAACCAATGGCGAGGAAAATTTAGTGAAGTTACTACACGTATTTACTGCTTGTAGTAACTGCATCTATTTACTGCATCTATTTACTGCATGCATTTCCTATGTACATATTTCTGAGATATACTTGCAATATCATAATCTCGTAACATATTCACTTTTATCCCGTACAATGCTATCATTTGGTAACCGTTTAAACACCCCCAAAAAACCCCCACCAATAACCCTATTAGCAACCTTTGGACGGCACACAATTCCGGTTCTTTGCACAGAAGAGTCTTCATTAACTGATGACCGGATTAAACTGGCCCGTAAATCCCATTCTCGTAATCCTGCACCGATCCCCGTAGGAAACTCCAACACATGTATCATCGAAAGCTTTATTTCGCCTTTTGAGGAGTTTATAAGGTTCATACTATCTAGAAATTGCGTCACTGAAGGCTGGAACATCAATAAAGTAGTATCAGGCTTCATATGCTCTGAAATAGTGGCAATGTATTTGTGAGGATCAGGCATGTCAAGGAACACTCCATCAAGGAACTGTTTGTGGGAATCTTGAGATGCTTCATTATTTTGATTTTCAGGAACTTCCTCAGAAACTTCCTCAGAAACTTCCTCGGACATCTTATCAGACGCCAACTCCTGCCACAGCCCTGACTCTTCAAGTAACCATTTGCTGGGGCTTTCGGTGATATGGAATTCAACGTTATCTGCATACATTCCCCTCTTGAACTGGCGAACTGTTTTACGTCCTCGGTTAGAATGGTTCGTATTACAGTCCAAACTATGCAACACCGCCCCTCTTAGGCCCTTGTCATCAAAAAGACGCAGATACGCATTAGCTGGATGCAATAGCTTGGCAATAGCCAAAGATAAAGAGCCATGACCAGTGCCTGCCTCAAGGTACTGAAATGGAGGGTTAACTAATTTAGATTCACCTGGTTCTTTGGACATTTTAATCTCTGGGTAATCCATATTGATATCTGCGATTGCCCCAATGATCATAGCATCGTAGGCATAGATGGGCTGGGCATCTCTAGGAGTGAGACGTATATATTCCTCCATAGTAGGCTTTGTGAGAATGAAGGCATTTTTTTTGGCACCTTCTTTTTTCACTTCGCCATGAACAATACTTCGAGCTGGCTTTCCTATAATGTTCTCGTGAGATAGGTTTCCTTTATGAGTGTGTAATGACTTGGTTGGATCAAGGCTTTCTATAAGCCACATATTATCGCTGCGACTGGCCTGACGGACCATAACCGAATCGCCAGGCTGAAACGAGGAATATCCTCTTTTAATGATCCTGGATATATTGAGCATTTGACACACTTCTTGGCTGATATATTCATCTCAATCAGTGTCCTAAGTGAAGCACATAGGTTTAAGACCCATTAAAATATCTACAGGTTTGATACCGTTGAAAAAAATTTCAAAAAAAAAATATTTTTTGCGGGCCTATTTGGTGGATTTTTAAACTGGGGTAAATAGAAGATCGCAAAGATTAGAGAGGCGCAGACGAAGAGGGGAGGTTAATACATATGAGTAGCCTCTTACCATAAGGCCTCTTGGGAATATCCTTTATGAAGAGTGAAAAGCTTTCAAATAACTTGCGATATTACTTAACATGTGATTAGGTAATTATCACGTGTGTCTATATTACATTCTTGTACCTCTGGATAGGTATACAGTGTTCAATCACTATTATCTCGACATCCGTGCAATTTGAAAACCCAAGAATGGCTAAAGTGATATAGAATGTCATGGCGATTTGAAGAAATAAATTACATCTATCTCTATAGAAGGGTTCAATAAAAGGGCACTGCTTCATGTAAGCAACTTGTTTTCTTACCAGGAAGCCAAAAATCGGTGGTTTAGGGGGCTTGAAAACGGGAAAAACAGCCTGGAACTACAAATGGTCGCCTGAAGCGCACTGGGGGCCTGCAAAAATGAAAATTACCCAAGGAAAATAATCAGAAATCAATCAATAATCAATCAATCAATAACCAAAGACTGGACATAAACAACAATTGCCACAGTGATCATAAAGTACATCGATGGATTCCAATAATGGATCTTGTTGTTGATCCCATCAATATCAGAAACCAATTCCCTAATGCATCGCCTACAAGGACAAAAAATGTCAGGATATTTGCATGCTTAGATGTCTACGATGTGCCGCTACAACTGATCTGGATCAAGCCAGTGCCCACAATTAAAAAGTCAACTCTGCTGATCCAGGCCTCGCTAGAGCTTATGCCTTTGCCTGATCTGCCTGATCTGGCTCTCCTTTTCTCGCACGGGGCTCTTCTAGATATTGAGGCTCTCTACGACGGAGACTTGATACGCTGTTTGGGGGTAACACGCATGGACAGTGACGCGTTCAACGACCACGAAATGGTCGCAATGTTAAAAACCAGAGCTTCAGCGTTTTCAAACTCCCCATTGAACACGCGGGGGTTTTGAACTAAAACCGAGGATACCCAATTCCGATTAACCACGTGAGCACCCACGTGAGCACCCAGCCTTCTTGCGTGTTTAGAATTTTTCCCCTTTTTTTTGTCCTCTGAAATTGTCAGATTTTCCACCAGTATTTGAAAATTTGTATCGCCATTAGTACCGCAAGCGTACTTACCGGTACAGAAAAGGCCTTTGGAGTAGCGTGCCTTAATACTTACCACAGGTGACTACCAGAGTGACTCAGCTACCGAGAAGCGACCAGAAGCGATTGCCAGAAGCAAAACACTTTCCTGAAGTTCTTAGAAACAGCTTTGTTTTTCCCTGAGATTCCGTCATTATGACCACCTTTGAGAAGGTTGTCAAGGGGGCCACCAAAATTAAGGTGGCTGCCCCCAAAGCGAAATACATTGAGCCCATCCTTTTAGGAACTTCGCGCACTGAAGATTTCCTCTCAATTATGCGCTCTTTGTCCGTCAGATTGAAGGATACCGCATGGTCCACCGTGTTCAAGTCTTTAATTGTGATCCACATCATGATCCGTGAGGGCGAGGTCAATGTGACTCTTGCATATCTTTCGAAACATCCACACCTCTTGAAAATCGACACAAGCCGGATTCCCGTAACTGGGTTCGACTCGCGCGGGTTGCATCGTTATGCACGGTACCTCAACTGCAGGGCGGAGCAGTACGACATTACAGGAGTCGATTATGTGCGTGACGAGCGCGTAAACAACAACGCATTAAATTACCAGGTCAGCTCGAAAAGCAGTGCAGGAGGCCGGCTCAGAACCCTCAAAGTCCGGAAGGGGCTCTTGTTGGAGGTGGAGAGTGTGGAGCGGCAAATAGATTCGCTTTTGCGGTGCAAGTTTTCCGAGCATGAAGTGCGTGACGAAATCATTTTGTATGTGTTCCGGCTTCTTGTGAATGACTTGTTGGTGTTGTACCAGTCCTTAAACGAGGGAGTTATCAATATTTTGGAACACTACTTCGAAATGGATAAAGACGACGCCACATGGTCGCTTGACATCTACAAGAAGTTTGTTGCCCTCACAGTAGATGTGGTCAATTATCTCCGTGTAGCCAAGCATTTGGAGCACATGACTAAGCTTCACGTTCCAACCATCAGACACGCGCCTACCGCTCTCGCTGAAAGCTTGGAGGAGTACTTGAACGATAAAGACTTTGAAAGTAACAGAAAGCAGTATTTAGCAGAGAAAGACGCTGCGGATCACGAGGGACCAAAGGACACTGCATTGACACGCGCAAAGGCAAGTACGTCTACATCTGCATCTGTATCTGCGTCTGCGTCTACATCGACACCTGCACCTGCGTCTGCGTCTGCACCTGCACCTGCAAAGGTGAATGCAGCTGCGCCTACATCTACAATGGGTGTTTCTGCATCTGCATCTACGGGTGTAACCCCTGCTGTTGCCACTAACAACAACGATTTGGTAGTAGTTCAGGCCACCGGATACAATCCGTTTGCACATCTCATCCAGGCGCCGATTGCTGTGCAGCAGGTAATCGCCCAGCCATTAATCCAACAGGTGCCTCTCCAACAACAAGCAACGGTTACGCATAACCCATTCTTAATAAACAATCTACAACAACAACAGCAACAACAGTTACAACAACAGCAGTTACAACAACAGCAGTTACAGCAACAGCAGTTACAACAACAACAGTTACAACAACAGCAATTACAGCAACAGCAATTACAGCAACAGCAACAACAACAGCAACAACAGCAAATTCTGGCAGCCTATACTGGGTATGGTTTTGGAAACGTCAATGTTCCTCCTACTGCGTCTAATAACCTCTCCAATTTTACCGGCAATACCCTTCAGCCAATTTCGGAAACCGGAACTATTTTGTCCACAAATACGGGTTATTCATCTGCCACAACAAACAGTGGGGTATCCTTAGGAAGATCCAAGTCGGTGAATCCCTTCTCTATGGGAAACTACACTACAGGCATTTCTGAGTCCAGCTCGAAAAACAACCCGTTCAACTCCACGAATCTTGCACGTAGTATGTCAACAAAGGTTGCAGGCAGCGGTTCGAACCGCAACCCGTTCAGCAGTCCTAATACGGATATTTCTCTGCCTGAAATCATTGCTTCGCCTACATCCACAATTGCTACGCAAACTACAGGGTTTAATCCGTTTTCGCAGCAGCTTCCTAAACAGGAGCCTTTAGAGGCCCAGCCTACTTTTGGAGGGCTTGAAAGCTTACCAACTACAGCGGTGTTTCCAGAGACCCAGCGCCAGCAAACGCTACAGAACACGTATAATAATGCAGCTATGCAATTGAACCAGGCAAAGAGCCAGTTGTATCAACAGCAGCCTCTGAATCAGCAGTTTCAATACCAACAGCAATTCACAAATTTTAATCAGCAACAGCAGCAGCAAATGCCGCAGCAATTCCAGCAGCAACAGCCATCATACTTTCAAGCCGGAAATAACGTTGCTAGTTTGATCTAAGTGTCGCGCCAGTGTTTTTTGTTACTTTTTTTGTTTAGCTTTTACTCTTTAATCTTCTGTCTTTCTCCGCAGATATATTGATACAATCGCTGATATCTACTATCCACATAAAATTGCATTCACACTACATATCTATGCCAAATATAATATAATAAAAAAATATTTCACATAACACTACAAAGAATTTATAACCTTTCGTAATATAAAGAGGAGCGGCTCATCATATACAATCAAAGCAGCAATTTGAGCCAAGCCCATCGTCAAAACTGCAGAGTGAGCATAGCAACTTCAGACACTTCACACAGCTAAATTCGTCTATCCAGTTGGCGCTGAAAGAGCCTGCTTCTTCTATACCTTGGCCTAATTCCTTGTCACATACCTGACAAGTGAATTGCTTGTGGCGATGCCCAACAGCCACGTCTCTCCTCTCAGAAATTGTTAGTGATGCCGCAGCTGTCTTGGGCCAATAAGGACGCTGCAGGGACTTGACGTCATCAATCTCGAGTTGAAGCAGATCAATGTCGTTCTGAATACAGCCTGCATCGTGATGTCTCTCAAAATATTCTTTCTGGTTTTGGAAAAGTAGCTGCACAGTGCGCGCTTTAGATGAACAATGTTAGTAAACCTTGCAGAAGTGATTTGCCCGTGCTTAACACAGCCAAACAAAAGAGAGAAAAACAATTAGCTGGCCGCTGTTAGTTAGTACTTACCATGATTATCAGATTCTACCTTTCGCTGCTGGTGCTTCTTGTGACTATCATAACTCTCACTGCCGTTGAAAAAATTGATGTGCCTTGCAGCTGAATGCACTTTATCATAAATCAGCAGATTCGAATCCACAGAATCACGCGATCTCTTCCTTGAGATGTTTGTATGGTAACTGGTGCAACTATTGACGCCATAGACGGACATTCCAAGATTCAGACCCATATTTGAGACGCTATTGCTACAGTTAAAGCAGTTCTGCTCCAATAAGACCAGTTGGTTGAAAGGTGAATTGCTCATGAATAAATTAATCGTGATTGGTTAAAAGAACTGATATTTCGTTTCGGTGCGGTACTTTCGCCAATCGAAATCGTTGCCTTCAACTCTGAGGAGATCTGTGAACTCTATAGCGGTTAGAAGACATCAACTGGATATCTCAGTAGAGTACGGATAGAACTTTCGCGTATTTTTTCAATCGATTTTGTATTTGTTTTCCTTTTATTTTTTTTTTCGTGTCTCGGCAGCGGTTGGTAGTTAACAGAAAGTACCAAAAGCTTGGAGTAAGGACTTGAAAGCTTACAACAGCATACGTAGTTGTAACGTAAGCACCTATATATTTCATAAGTTTATAAGCACATGCGAGTACTGCCTACCTAAACACTAAGTCACGACCCGAAGTGGGGCCTCCATTTAGGGAGGTAACTTCTCTGTGATTACATAATAAATGATATAATTGCTTACATAATAAATGGTGTAATTGCTTACATAATAAATGATGTAATTGCTTATATAATAAATGATGTAATTGCTTACATAATAAATGATGTAATTGCTTATATAATAAATGATGTAAGCGGCTTGTTGTGGTTTTAATATTCTATCCATCTTATGTTGTTGAAATGTTGTGTTGTAATCTCAACATGTTGAGTGTGTTGAGAAATGTTGAGAAAAAGTAAGCTGGCCCGGCTTTTGCAACAGGAAAAGTGGCTGAGTTTTCCTTCACCTAATTTCTTCAATATACTCTCCGATTTCCGCTTTTATTTTTCTACTGATATTAATCCCATTCAATCTACATAACATATATAACTAACGAATAAATAATCAAGTTCTATTTAAGATGGAGAGATTGCTGAGATTACAACAGGTTATGAGTGTGCCCCTGGCGCGATTACCTCATTTGCTGGTGATGAGAAATTGAAAAACTCTGGTAATTACCACCAATGGTATGCTGTTCTTAGTCTTAAGTTACCTATGAAAGGTCTTGGTCTTTATTCTTATATGAGGGTTTTTTAGGTATATTGCTTGTTCTATATTTCTATACAGATATATTCTGTACTATTTAGTTTAGGATCTTAGGGAGATTCTATCTCAATTTATGTATTGATAATCTGGATCCTAATCTGACTGATGTATCATTTATGATATATCACATCTGATTGATCACTTTTTCTTTTACTCGTGTATTCTAAATTTAGAACAATAGATACCACAAATTTGTGACTTATCTTATATTTGTACGAGTTTATGACCTATCATTACTGATATCATTTATTGAGATATTTATATCATTCAGATGAATATCAGTGATGTATGTGAATCTGCACGTTGAATCCTCTTGGAAAACTACTGCATATCCACTACTTCCCGCACACCCCTTGTTAACTTTGACAGTTTACGCTTCCCCTAAACATCTTTGGGAAAACTTAGAAAACTCAAAGTAAAATGTGAGAATTGATTCAACCAACTAGGTATGGAATCAAGGCGTTGAATGTCTTTCTAGTAACTGGCTTTTTCAAGAGATTAGCCGGATTTTCCGTGCCTTTGACATGTATTAGTTCGCGATCTACTATCCTGTCAATTCCTTTGTTAAAGACAGTTACCGTTTTGTTGAATTTGGCTTTTAGGTTCTTCAATCTTATGTCCATGGGTTTCTTCCCGAAACTGCGATTATAGCTTTTTATTGCAGAGATGACAGACTGATTATCAACTTGATATCTGATGATTATCCGTGATTTTGCCATTATCGGTAGTAGAAATAGTATTGTGTAGAGGTATTTATCCTCGTTGTTAATCGCTTTGCTTAATGCGCACAATTCGCTTTCGTATGACGATTCACAGATGATTTTAATCTGTTTACGCATGTAGTAAATTATATTACCATTTATTTTCACGATTATCCCTGCATGGGAGTAACGTGTTTCCGGGCAAGATGCGTAATCCGCATCGCAAAATACGTCGACCACAAGTGTGTCGTTCTTTTTCCGGTTCTTCGAGCTCTGATCACTTGCTCTGTCCTCCACCCCTGAAGTGTTTACTGAGAAGTTAATACCCAGATTTTTAGTATTTTCAAGATATTGGATGATCTGATACAAAGATTTCTTGACAATGGTTTTATTCGTATTAGTAAATTGCATGAGATAATGCGTTGCATACGCAATTTCTGGTCTATAGTTGCTGATGAAATTGAGTGCGCCGGTAATCTTCCTCAAGTCGAAGTCTTCCGTCGAAGACTTTTCAAGATTTGTTATGGTTAGATACTTGTTGGCTTGGATTGGTAGTTCAATCTTTGGGTTTACCTTGACGTTATACTCATCAGCTAACTCGCAGATTTTCTCCTCATTAAAGATTTTAAGAGTTTTGTTCTTTTCATAACGAATTTTATAACCAAGTAATTTATCAAATTTCACAGCTTTTAATGCGAATTGTTTCTTGATCTCATCTATGGTTTTGAGTATCTTCTTGTTATCTTTGCTTATTATTATCAAGTCTTCCACAAAGACACCTACTATTACGCCATTCTTGGTGTATATTCCAGCCACATCCGGGTCGGACTGGTAGCCTTGCAGAATCATATAGGCAGTGAAGGTCTTTTCCCACAAGACGGGACTCTGTTTTAGCCCATAAATTGCTTTCTCTATCTTGAGAAGCGGGTATTGACAGTTCTTCTTCTTGGGAAAGAATGGCGGGGCCTTAATATAGAGTTCACAGTTTAGTTCTGCATTCAAGAATGCAGTATCAATATCACAGAGTTGAATGTGCAAGCCTTGTTGAAGAGCTATATGCAAGAGTATTCTCACAGATGTGTTCGACAACAAGTATGTCCCAGTTTCAGTATACGTAGATGGATCCTGTCTATCACCCCTTAAGCACATTCTAGCTTTCTTCATCCCATTGTTTTTAATGGTGAATCGCCAGAGTACAGAGATAATTTTCTTAGGATCTACCTTGTTTCCGTCCACCGGGATTACACTCTTCTTAGTGATATGAGCTTCTGCTTCTCTCTGTATAGCATCCCTCCAACCTGGAACCTTGATTGCTTCTATGATTGTCTTCGGTATTGTCTCGCTTGTACCATTCTTTGTATGGAGTAAGGTGCGTTCCTCGATAAATTCGATTTCCGGCTCCTCTTCTTCGTCATCTACAGTTACATCTACTTGCCCTACTGTCTCATCAGTGGCATTCGTAACTTCTGTAGCTTCTGTAGGACTACTTTCTTATAAAAAATAACTTGTAAGGAATAAAGTATATTAATAAAGAAATAAAGTGTTAATTCTATATTTATTAGAAAAAGAGTAAGAAAAGAAAGATATTTTAAAAATAACTTGTAATGAATAAGGATATTAATAAAGAAATAAAGTGTTAATTCGATATACTATCAGAAAAAGAGTAAGAAAAGAAAGATAGAAAAGCGGAAAGGATTTTTCAGATAAAGCGGGAATTCGCCCAGTACTTATAGACGAATTTCCATGCTACGAAAAATCTTTTTCGCCATCACGGAACTTTTACCAATTGGGAAAGCCACGTGGGATCTTCTGGAATGTTCCAGAAGATAGATAAAAATAGTAGCAGCATAGAGAATAACAGTGTGGGAGTATCAGTATGGTGGTAACAGTATGGTAGTAGCAGGATAACAATGAGGTGAGATTGCTAATTTCAATAGCTAAGCCGGTTCCAATCTCTGAGGACTCTTCCTCCCTGTCTGAAGTTGACCAATCCGATAAAAAGCCTATTGTTGCCAGCGATGATTATTACAGAAGTGAAGACACCGACTCTGTTGATGATGAGTCTGCTGATGACTCTGAGAAACAGCTTGTAAGGGTCAACCCTTCCAAAGATCTTATCACTGCTGTCAATGATGCTGGAGAAGTCAGAACCTTCAAAAGAGTCGCTCCCGATACTGATGACAGTGGCTCCGACAGTCCAGACCCACTTTACATCTTGAAGGCCAAGCCGATCAAGAAGAGATTGCTCGAAGATGGTCTGCACCAAGTACACACCAAAGCCTATGGTGATCTTTATGCCAACAGAATTAGTGCCCATGCTGAACGTGCACTTGAAAATGGTTCCGCTCAACTCTCAATTGAAGACGCTCCCAGATTGCTTCTTACCGATGGCAAAGACGTCACTCTGTCTGAAGAAGCTTTCTTGTTAGTCTCCAAAGACAAGTACTCCATCCCAAACACGTACAAGCAGGCCGTTGCCAGCGAACAATCTGCTGAATGGATGGTTGCTATTTCGGCTGAACTCGCTGCTCTTCAATCTCAAGGCGTCTACGAAGAAGTGGTTATCAAGGACCATATGAAACCTATTGGCTCCAGATGGGTTTTCACAGTCAAAGAGGATCCTAAGGGCGACCTTTTCAAGGCCCGTGTTGTTTGCAAGGGATTTGCCCAGGAACTTGGTGAAAACTACCTTGACTTCTGGTCCCCTGTTGTTTCCTTTGACACCATTAGATTTGTCCTTGCTGTTTCTGCTTACAATGACTGGGACATTTGCCAACTAGATGCTAAGACTGCTTTTCTTAACGGTGAAATCGACTACGAAGTCTATGTTCTTCCACCTGCCGGTACCACTACCGAAGCTAACTGTTGCTGGAAGCTCAAGAAAAGTCTCTACGGCTTAAAGCAAGCCCCTCATATCTGGTATGAGACTGTTGCCAAAGTCCTTGTCGAGGATGCCAAACTCCAAGTATCCGACATTGATCCTTGTTTGTTCTACTCAGACGATCTCTTCGTCGCTATATACGTCGACGATATGTTGATTTGCGGAAGGGATAGTGGCAAGATTGCACAAATCAAACATATTCTCTCTCTGCACTTCAAGATGAAAGATCTTGGGTATCCGTCAATGTTCTTGGGCATCAACATCGACAAGACTGCAGAAGGTGCTGTCAAGATCTCGTCCAGAGACTTCATTTCCAAGATCGAACGCGAAAATTCCATCGAGAAGCTCACCAAAGTCCCTGCTCCTATGGTCAAGGGATACAATCCATATGATGAGAACAGTCCTTTGCTTGACGAAGCCTCCCACAAGAAGTACCGCTCCATCATTGGCACGCTCTTGTATGCTGCCAACACCACCAGAATTGACATCAGCTACGCCGTCAATCTTCTCTC
>JAKVQV010000040.1:0-66765 GCA_030490795.1 Saccharomycopsis sp. yHQL182
GTTAAGTCAAACATAACTTTGATTTTTCTCACAAATTTGGAAACAGCAGTCCTAGGAACATAAAGAACCCGGTCAGAAATCTATTGCCAATGTCAAAGTCAATATAGTATTACTAAAAAACCCGACCTGATTAGATTTGATAACAATGAAGATGAACACGATTGAGATCGTGTACTCAGTATTTGCAGTGCTACAACTATTCAAGTCGATAATATCATCAATATGCTCAACATTCTTTCTCTGTTCATGTACCAAATGTTATAGGATAGCCCAAATATCCATACTTCTGGCTCGTACCACACTCATGGGTCTATATGTAAGAATATTGCTAATGGCCTAGAACCCTTCTATTATTTCTTCCCCAACTTTAGTACTTATCTATTCTTCTATTAGCTTACTTCCGGGAGTGGCCAGGTTCTCTTGTATATATTTGGTAATCCCCAGAAACTCCCTGGATCTTTATATAGATGTTGGAACGTAGGAGTTCCCCTATCAATGGCTCCTGCCACGGTAACACTACAGTCTTGCTAGGACTATTCTGAGATACACAGTCATTATAGTGACTCAAGCCAATAACATCACTAATGTGAGAACCTTGGGGACCCTAGTATCCCTGCCTCCCTTTACTTTACTTTTCTGTGGTTTCTTATTATGACATTCTCATGTCAAGGATAGTAATTGAAGTCTCAAGTTGATGCACGGGATTTTGATTGTTATAGTACATACTATGTGATTAGGTAATTATAATGCGGTTAAGTAAGTTGTTATTGCAGATTCCAATATAACTTGACATAACAACCATCACTCACAATATGCACAAGTGGCCTTATGGTAAGAGGCTACCCACATTGATTTGTGACTACAAGAGAGTAAAGGTTCGAGTCCGCTTCTTGTAGAAGTATACGTGCTATCATTCCTATACTTGATAGGCGGTATAGGTCTTTATCTGAAACAAAACACTTCTCAACAATTGTACAACTTTTTGTATCCAACGCATCCAAGTCTCATTCATAGATGGCTACGTTGACAGATAACCATGAACATGGGAACGATATTTTAGAAAAGAAGAAAGGTTCATATTATTTCAGTTAATTTAGCAGATACCTTAGCCCCAGTTGGCCATAGCCATTTCTAAGTCTCTTATGGTTTATTCTCATGATACATTTAGTCTCTTCATCAGTAATACAAATACCACAGCTCACTCAAATATCTTATCCTGCATTAAACAGTAAAAGATAAAAAATTAACATAAATAAAAAGACAACATAATATTGCTATACACACGCGATATTATCACAGCTCCCAACATTAATCACACGCCCAGATGGCCTTAAGCTTACGAGCCTTCTCATTTGTTTCAGGCATGGACGTAAAAAGGCCAATTCTTCTTCTTGTCCACTAAAAAAAACTACTGGACATACATGTATGTAAATATATTGACAAACAATAATTAGTACATAAATCACACTCTTCATTCGATTGGCAAGTCAATCCGAGCTATACGATACGTCGCCATCATCCTTAAGTATAATAAATTCGTTCTCAGTTGACCATTTTTTGTGGACTTACGTCAACAAAAGCAGAAATACTTTAAACACGTAACGGTGCCCGGCAACAGATCACAAATCAAAGGTTTATCTGTCGTTCAATCGCTGACACGCGTAAAAGTCTGCGGTTTTCTAAAAGAATTCAAAAATTGTTGAGAACCCTGGATGGAGGGCTCTTGCAGACCGCAAACTTAATTAATGGTCCCTTCAGATTCCGGTTCATATCCATAGGCATTTGACATTGGACAACTCTATTCTTAGGAGCATCGTGACATCTAATTAATAAACATCGTGGGACTTTTAGTTTCGCGCATGAAACCCGATGATAATGTTTCTCAAAGCAAGTTTTGTCACTCTATGCTAAGGAATTTCGAGTGAGAGTCGATCAAAAAGATATCCCATGATATGTAGCATACGAGGAATTTCTCTACCAAATTATTCAACATAGGCATCTTAAGATATGGCAAGGATCACGAACTTAAAGTTCTCTTTACTTCCTGCTCATATTTTTAACCGCAGTGTGGAATCCCATCCAAATGGCTGGTAACCGGAGTAACTCTCGGAATCACTTACAAGGAAGACTATGGGTAATAATTGCTATACGAACACACATAATTAATATTAAGTGTCAATAAGGTGACCTAATTAACAACAATCAAATATGCTGCGCAGCATGTAAAGTAAAAATAGGCGTTACCCAAATAAAGCCGGAAATCCAGAGAAATGGCAACCTACGTAAAATGATTAAAGTCAATTAATTAGCAAGCTAAATACTGCAGAAACGTAACAATGATATGATCGTAAGGATAAGATCGTAAGGATATGCTGATCGTTCTCACAGACTCTCATTGAATGTCGAATGTCGAAAGAGAATATTTTTTGTTGAACTGGATTTAGAGCACAAATATTAAATTTTTGTTGGACAAATTCATGCAGAGAGGAAGAAAAATTTTTCGAAGCTTCATTTGGTCCTCAAATTATAGAACTCTGATGGATTTCTGTTATATGAAGCAGGTGTGGTTATGTCTGAGTTGCTTTAGTTCCAGGGCCAATTTGAAACTAGTAACTCATGTTTGACTAGTACAACTTATGTAGCTTGGCTACCAGGTAAATTGGCTATAAAATAGCATTGTTGAAGCTAGACTTAAATAGTCTATTGTGGATAAATTGACACACTAATAGGTACCAATAAATTAAATCTCGACCGGAATCGCTACAGTTATGAGCGGCTTTTAGTGGTGAATGTTCAGGTATTTATTGTGTGGCTTTCCAGGATAGAACGCAGAAGACCACAAACAAAGAGGAAAACCTTTCTTTAAACTTCGTCCGCTGCTGCATATCTGTTAAACTTTAATATTTAGTTGTTATACTTCATTGGGGTCTTAATTTCATAAGGCTGCTTATGGTTAATGTCCTGGAGAAAGTGAAGTCAAGGAAAAGGGAAAAAAATTTATATAAATACATCTTTGTCCAGCAACACTTGTAGATACCGAAGCTCATTGTGTACGTTTATCTGTTTATTAGCTGTTTTTACCACTAGATACCAATATCTTATCTTCCTAAACTGCAAAAAGAAATATGAGTGCTATCAGTTTAACTCTTGTAGAAGAGCTTCTCAAGTCTCAGACCAACGGTGCTGACACCAGTTCTGGTATCATCACTTTACTCAAAGACACCAAGAAACTTTACCCAAATGGGATCCCAGACTACTTGAAAAATGCTGTGATAAAACTCCAGCCTGCAACCTTTGGAGGATACCCTGACCACAAAGACATTGCTCCTAGTGCTATATTCTTTGTGTTCTTCTTGCTCTGTTGTGCTGCTCATGTCTTTATCTTCAGCAAGAATTGGTCCAGAGGCCACCGTTTCTGGCTCTCGTTGGTGTTTGCCTTCTACTGCTTCATGAACTGGCTTGGTTTTATCTTGAGAATGGTATGGGCTAAAGACATTCTTAAGGTCAAAACTGGTCTTACTTCTGAAATCTTGATTATTGTGTCCTCTTTCTTTTTGGCTGGAGCCAACTTGGTACTCGCTCAAAGAATCTTCACCTGGAGACATCCAAAATTCGCAACCTCTATGTTATTCAAAGCAGTCATGGCTTTATTGTACTTCGTTGTCTTTGGTACAGTTATGATGGGTATTGTGTCCGGTGTTGTTCCATACATCTACTATCTCTCCACCTCTCATGTCAACATGACCAAAAAAGTTGCACGTGCTGCATCTTTATTGATGACTCTCTATTCGTGTGTTTCAGCCATATTGATTATCGGTGCTTACCTTGTTAAACCAGGAACAAAGGATACCGATGTTGTTATTTATCAGCCATGGTGGATTCAATCCTTCAAATTGAACTACTTTGTTCCAAAAGGTTCTGCACAAGTTGCCAAAGATACTTTTGTCACTTTGCCTAAACACAACCATTCTGCTGTCAGAGTTATTGCCTCTACCACGCAACATTACACAACTATTGACGAAATCAAAGAGCTTCCAGAAACTGCTGCTCCAAATGTGTCTCAAAACTACAGTATTGCCTTGCTTGCTCTTGCTACTATCTTGTTGATTATTTCTTCTGCATTCAGATGTGCTTCGACCTTCATCAACAGAATCACCGCAAATGAAACCCACATTTTCAAGCCAGTTGTTTTCTACTGCACCCACGCTTTGTTGGAGCTTTTAATGCAATTCATTTACATTTTCTTCAGATTTGACTTGAGATTCTACAAGCCAGACAGATTGAGCAAGAATTTGGAATCAACTGAAGCCTCTGTTGAAGCTGCAGAAGCTGGTGTTGCTCCTGTTGAATCTGAAAAGAAGGAAATCGAAGCCACCGAAGACGGTCAATCCAAACCAGAAAGCAAGTCGTCCGAGGCTGCTTAAACAGCTGGTTTATCTATTGTTATGGTAATCTAGCCAAATCTCTATGTCCATTTTTTTACTCTATTCTTTCTTAATAATCTAATATCTAATTCTCTTTTCTTTCAGCATCGTAGCCATGTTAAGTCGATCGTATTTAGTCATGCACACTCGTAAGACTGACTTGGATTACGTTGTTTGGCGTAACGTTTTCTCAAAACTTGTCCCACTGCGTTGCAGAATGCATGCTAAAATTTTGTTAATGCCGCTAAGGCTGCCTGGGGTCTGAATTTCCCTTCTAAGAAATGGAAAATTACCATTTACAGAGTGTGGACATAAACCTAAACTCAGGTCAGAAAAAAGAAACAAACAAATTTTCCCAACAAAACAAAAAAGGCTAAATGACTTGGCAATGATCAGCAGATAGAGCCAAGAGTGGCAGAAAGGAAGTGAATATTGACTCTGTAGTCTGCAAAATAGTACCTAAAGGTCGTGTTACATGTTAATATACGATACACTCATGTGTTGGAGTTTCAGAGTCTTATTCAGAATAACTATTCTCTTATGTTGATCAAACAGAGTGGGTACTGCACCTCTCCCACGATTGAATCGTAAAGGAAAGCGATCAATCATTCTATGAACCATGATTTGTCAGATATCGGTGATCCTTATTTGGTTTATTTTTGTCATATTACGATGTTCACAATGAGTTGGATCTTACATTGAGAGTACAGCTACATATGCCGATATCGTACGATTGGTGATTGAAAGTCGCAACAAATGTCAAGAGAAACACTTTGCTTTGAGAAGTCACTGTCTATAAGAAGAAAACTGGGTTTATAAAAGGTAAATTACTAAGGGTCTTCGGTGTCAGGGTGAATACTGGCATTGAACCGGATATCTTGGTACTCCACACCGCTGGTACAATTAAAAGCGAGCCCTTCCATGAAAGGGCTTCTGTGCAATTATTCTCATCCCTATTTTGACAGAAGGCAAAATCACATACAAAGTGTCTTGCTAGATATACGTTTGTAAGTTACCAAAGGATAATTATACTAAAGTATCATTATTATCTGCTCTAATTTTAACTACCAATCTACGCTCAGAATCATAATGAGACTTTCCACTTGTCTTCTCGTTTCAAGCATTTCTACTATGGTTCTAGCAAACCGGTTTATCGTATCTTTTCCAAACTCAGATACTCCAAATACGTAAGTGTGTTTCCTCCTGAAAAGCTTCTTTGAGAGGCTTCCTTGAGAAAAATGTCAGGCCTGTTACTAACACGAAGGCAGAATCTATAATCTGGTCAAAAGAACTCTTATCAGCAAGTTCAGTGGGACTATTGTGGAAGAATTCACTATCATAAAAGCCTTTGCTATTGAGATCCCTGATGGTATTGTAATGACTCTTCAAAACGAGTTCGCCAATTTAGGATATCCGGTCAATATCGAGGCCGATCAAGCCGTGACAATAGCCAATTAACACTGGCTATGCTATGCTATGCTATGCTATGCTATGCTATGCTATGCTATGCTATACACATGTGGCCTCCACAATTATCATGAACACTTTCTTGTTTTCTCCACTCATATATATGTTACTCATATATATGTTACGCAATTTTTGTTTTATGCCCTATACTACTCTTGTTTGGATTTCTTATGGTGATTATATATCGGGGGTTTCTAATTTTTATTTATATACACGTTCAATACATTACTATTACTTAGATGTGGTACTCGAGGAAAATTTAGGGTATCTGACAAGTAGTGAATGGTACTATAAATATCCAGAAGATACTTCCGAGGAGCTTCTAATGCTACGGATCAAGCACTCTTTTCCATTTATCTATGTTCTAGAAACACTTACCGTATTTCAATGTTGTCAGTCAGTTAATTCCCCGAGCGATATTACCGACCCGATAAGAAAATTAATAGACTGAAGCATATTTGGAGGTACGAACCTGTAGTCATCAGTCGAGACGGCTAATAACAACAATCCCGAGTCAGCGACTCCTGACCAAGCAGTCTGACCACATTATCAATAATAAGCCTACCCAAAATAACTGCTAAGCCGTGCGAACCGGAACAATAAAATTGTGTTGATGCTTCGAAGCTGATTTTGGTTTTTCCGCATCAATCATACCACAGCGATTAAAATTGCTTCATCTCACGCTTTGTTTCCATCGCATTACTAATTCACGAGTTATAATAATTATTTATAAATAAATTATTCTGCTCTTCCTGTTATACAACCAACTTCATCCTATTTCCCATTCAAATAAGAATATATTCTCTATAGTAAAAATGGCTTTCCCAGAAACTTTCAACGAAGGAATCAGATCGTACGACATCCACACCTATTTCCGCAGCAATAGCGAGTCAGATGTCAAGACGTTTCACGAGTTTAGAGACTTGGTATTAACCAGATTCGCAAAAGAAATTGAAGACGGTGACATCAGACACTACAAGATCCATACTGAGCCTTTAGGTCCTCACCCTATTGGTATGTGGGAGATTGATTTCAAAAAACCGGAGATTTTTGCCAAGGTTGTTCCGTTTTATCAGCTCAACCATAAAGGACTCAGCGTGTTGATCCACCCGAGAAGCGAGAAAGGTGATTTGATTGATCATACTGAGAATGCCCTTTGGCTCGGCCATAAGCAAAGATTGATCCTTGATAAGTTGTAATAGCTACGATAATAGCTATGATAATAATTATGATAACACCTACAATAACAATACAATAAAAGATTCTTTGATACCTTATTATTCCGTAGCTTATTATACCTGTGAAAAGCTGTCAAATGAAGTATGTAAGTCTGCCATTCAGTCTCTTTCAAGATTGATATTATCACCAAATTTAGCATATAAATCTGCCTTCAATAATTTCAACCGACTATCTATACTACCTAACTTCTCGTCTACCTTGACCAAATCCAGCTTGACCACCTCGTTACTCAGCTCAAACTTCGTCTTGGCCTCAGGCACTGTCATATACACAAAGCAGTCGCCAATTTTGTACTGTATTTCCAATTCGTCACTTCCGTTTTGTTGATCTGAGCCGGAGTTCAGTTCTGTGTCTTCATCATCACTGAGATCAAACAATTCTTTTTCCTCAGCTTCCTGTTCTATTCTTTCAATTTCTTCGTAAAAGTCATCGAGTTTCAGCTTTTCTTCCCTCAAAACCTGTGCCTTGCTGGTTAATCTGTCTTTCTTTTGAATCAAGGTTGAGAATTCATTGATCTTCTTCTGATATTCCCACGTCACCTCCACATTATTTTCTTTTCCCTCAGGTAGCTGTTTTGGCGTTAGTATTGCGTAATCATCTCTGATTTTTGGCTGACACCAGCATCACACATACCAAACTCATTTTTGATTTCGTTTTAGTTTTGTTATTGTAATTGTGTTCTGTGTACTGCTGTTTCTTTGTACCTTAAACTGATTGCTGTTTTCAGCTGATTGGCTATTATATATTGGAAATTCCAACGTAGAAAATTTTTCTTACTTCGCGTTTTTTTAGTGTGTTTTGTGCGCTGATTCTAGGACTAGACCCATGCCAATTAACAGACTATTGCTTTGCGAAGACATGTTATAACAGTACTGGCTATACCGAACGTGGTACAATTTGCACTACTTGTTAATAACATACGCATGCATCGGGAACAGATGAGTGAGTCCAGGGCATGATGCTGATACATATCAATATGCTCCCTACCACCCTACATAGAGTAAGCCGTCTATAAAATGGATCTACTGACGTCTATCCGTCTTTTATCGTCGAATAACGATAATACTACTGAGAGTTATAGATTGCGTCACACAAATCAAGTGAATCAATGGTTTCAGTCAAAATAGATTTCGGGCCTACTTGGCACGCCAGGGAAGAACTCTTTTTTTTCTTTCTTTTTTTTTTCGATCCATGAAAATGTCATATTATGCATGCTAACCTTCCTCTACGAACAAATACTATACTTTACGTAGGATTCCACGATTGCAGCAGTTACTTGTCCGCGAGAATATGAAGACACATAACTGAATTGAAGGAGTACAAGTACAAATAAACAAAGATTGTAGATGGTATTGAAATTTTAACTAGCACCCATAAACTGAGATGCAACGAAAGAAAGCAGGCCCGAACAACGAGAGAGAACGAAAAAGAAACCAAATGAACAAGTAATCTAAGGAACACAAGTGAAAGAATTTAGATAGAAATGGCAACCTAAGTGACATAACTGCGAACTAACATTATGTCTTTATACTGGCACACCATCGACAGCAATGGCAGTGTAATTGTATTCACCAAAACACGATAACTCGAATTGCGACTTGTCGTACAAGGTGTCAAGATACTCGACAAACTTGTCGAATTCACACCATCCATCGGCTCTGTCCTCACAGTATTCTGGAATATTTCTAGGTAACGAAAGAGTGTGATCATTCAAAATCATATGGATGTATTTCTTGGAGTCGGATCCAGTGACAGATTGAGAAGAACGGTTGGCTGGAACTTCAGAATCGCACTCGATGACTTCAAAGTAAGTCTGAGAAGCGAATGGAACAACAGTAGATAAGTCAAAAGGTTGTGGGTTAGCAGCAGTATCTGAGAAGTTACTCTTGAACTGTTGTAATCCCAAAGCAGTGAAAATATTAGTGATAACAGAGTCGTGAGTAAAATCAAAATACAAAGTTTGGTTAGTTGGATTATAAATGTCGCTTTCATCCAAGGTAGTATTTTGTAGGCCTTGAACAGAACTGTTGTACTTAGAACTGGTCAATCTGTCCTTGAATTCCTCCACCCAGCTGATTCCCATGGCCCTTCCTGCAGTAGAACCGAATGAGTTTCCATTATACCAGGTCCAACTGTTGTAGTACTCGTAATCTTCCCATTCTTTCTGCGTGAACAAAGGACAGAACAGGGAGTAACCTAAATTAACAACTTCGTAAGTACATAATGTTTGCATCCAGTAAACGTTTGTGGCAGTGAGATTAATACCAGTGATTTGTTTGTTAAGTCTTTGAACAGCATCGGCCAAGTATGTTTTCAAGTAGTTGGCAGCAGGAGCAGCAGTACCAGAAACAAGATCATTAGAAGGACAGTTATCGTATGGAGCAAGAGTGTTGTTGAACCCATCAGATTCAACGATCAACTCAAGATTAGAATAGTCTTGCCAGTTTGTACCAAAAAATCCGAGCAAAAAGTACTCGGCACTCATAGTCATTCTCTCTTGAGTGGTTGATCTGGCGACAAGTTTTGTGGTGAAGTTGTCGAAATCAAACAATTTACCATATCTGAAGAACGTTCTAACCCCTTTGTCAAACAACTGTTGGTTTCCTAAATGGGTCAAAATGTTGTTCCCTTGGTCATATTCCCAGTTATTCAAGAAAGAAAGGTCTCCCGTTGCTTTGAACCCAGTGTTGTTGGCCAAAAGCTCAGGTAATTTCGACTCATCGGTGGTGTATCTGGTACCATGTCTCGAGAGAACGTGGACGTGTGAGATCTTGCATTGGTCTGGAATTCCGTAGTCGTAAACTCCCCATCCATACTTGTTGACATAGTATGGAGAAATCGTGCCGAAAAGCTCAAACATGTTTCTATCCTCGGACTTGTGGTCCAAAGCCTGGATAGATGTCTCAAGAGGCTGTGGCAAGGTGTATACCCCGGTTGGTTTCCCGGTTTTAGCAGCAGCAGGATCGGTCTGGGCTAAAAATGGGGCCCCTGCAGTTCCAGTCGAGCCAAGATAACCAATATTCGTTGGGAACAAATCAACCGTCGTAGTAGCAGCCTCGGCATCGGCAGAAGGAAGCGGAAGAGCAGTAATGGCGGCGATCTTGAGCGAGATCGCGTATAACAAACCAATAGAAAACAACATTGTAAGATTCACAAAGATTACTATAATCACTAGTAGCTTACCGAAATCTCTTTCAAAAGGTTTTCTTCTATAGCCAGCTTCCTCGTCATCATCTGCAAATATACCCGGCACCCATGCCATACTTATACTACGTTTATTGGTCGAGCCACTGACACTGAGCAATAGCAAGGAATATCCGAGTGTATTGTTATTGTTATTTTTAGCTTTTGGCTTTTACTTGTTTATTATTATCATATAGAATAGCACAATCGAAAATCCTCACGACCCACATGGATAAGGCGAATTACTAGTTCAGTACAGGAAGCAACGATTTGAGACTAAGCCGCATATAGATAAGTATCTCCGAATATTGCCCACTTCCTGTGGAGGAAGTTACTGGTTGTTGGTAATTTGATATGGCGCTGTTTTTTCTGTAGAAAGCAACACGTTTAGTGTGTGTTTTTCACTATGTATTTTTCACTATGTATTTTTCACAGTATGTATTTTGCACTATCTATATCTATTTCTCTGTGGAATTACTGTGCTCCTCCTCGATCCGTCGGCCTTGCCATGGCGTGGCCTGCAGACATCTCGGACCGCTTATGTTCATGTTAGCCGGACTGCTTGCGCAGGGGGAGCTTATTGAAAGACAGACATCAAACTGTGTGCTCTGTGCTCTAAGCAACTAACCATATCTTTGTTGACAGGCCGCCGGTATTGATAGCGGAGAAAAAGGGAAGAAACGTGCCCCTGGGTATTTTTGAGCATTCTGCAGCCCGAAGCCCGAAGCCGTTGCTGGATCAATCCCGTTGTTTCCTGGGAATGTAATAGCTTAAAGCATACTGTAGTAATTACTACAGTGTCTGAATACAAAGAAACGTTTTCGGAAGACGACGAATTGGACCCCATCGTGTGTCATCGCATTGGCATTGGACTTCCTACGCCGTTACGAGCCTTGATCTACGAAGATTTAAAATTAATCATTATAATCATATTGAGAAAATACCACTACACTCTTCACGTTTTGGTATTATTTTGGATGCGGATAACTATGCTATTAACCCCCGACGAAACCTAAAAGGCCATGAGTCATGACAGAAGACACAATGACGAACAAGAAGACTCCTTGAAAATCTATCAGGACCGAGGACTTGCAAAGAATGTGAAGGCGATCCATGGAATCAATCCGGTGCTTCTTGTGGAGAAGATCACGCGTGAGCGGATCCAGGACTCAGTTTACTGGAAAATGAACTGTTTTGGAATAAATGAGCTTGCTATTATTGAGAAGACCAGCACATTGAAGCTTGTTGGAGGTGGCAATAGTTCTAATGTGCCGTCGCATTTCCAATGCTTGCTTTTGAAATTACTACAAATACAACCTCTGGATGAAATTGTTGAGGAGTTTCTCCACCAAAAATTATTCAAATATTTGACCTGTTTGGCGATTTTCTACATCAGACTTTGTTTCTCTTCGAAGGAGGTTTACACCCTTTTGGAACCCTTCTACAGTGACTATCGTAAAATAAGGTTCAGGGAGAATGGGAATGTCCCTGTTAAGTTATATCATATAGATGAATTTGTAGATGATCTCTTGACCAAGGAACGAGTCTGTGATTTGATTCTTCCTCGTCTCAGTGCCCGTATGGTTCTCGAAGACGCCCAGGAATTGAATCCACGGAAACTGTTGCTTGAAAGCGACAACAGTGATGCTGGTGACACCAGTAATACAGACGGTAGCGATGACAACGAGTCGAGTGAAATCGATGAAGAAGAACAGTAGATATTTTAATCGTCTCTATTCGTATTCACCTCTATTCGTACAGAAGCTTCGTGATTTACCTAATATATTTTTTATCGTTTCTGATAGAATTCCTGAATTGCTTTCTTTGTAAGTTTCAATTTCACTATGTCTCTGTTAGAGTCAAGCATGTCTCAAATGACAAAACCTACCTTTGCAGATGTTAATGAAGCCGGAAACATGCTTCGTTGTTGATTTCTTTCTGGATGTTATTCCATTTTTGTTAAACATTTTACTCCACTTTTCAAGGTTACATATTTACGGGTCTTTCAAATCCTGAAGAATAATCAATAATATTAGTGATGGTCCCTCGGAATTACAAATTTGTAATCGATACGCCCACGTTCAGGGGATTACGATCTAAATGAGCAAATAAAATGATGATTCATGCTACACAGGTTTATCTTGTTTGGTATCCTTCTTTCCTTGATTGTAGATCAAATTACACATTGCTATCCAAACAAGAATACTGGATTTATTGAATATAAACTGTATAGGCCTCTTCAGCAGATAGTAGATAGTAGATAGCAAACGAAAAATCAAATTGAGTCAAAGAAGGTGGTCTGATCAATGATGGTTTTCGTTTTAGCATACTTGACTACAGGAATAGACATATCCCCTCTAATGGCATATCCATGGGAAACACCAGAGAACAAGTCGATTTCAAACCGTTGATTATTCTTGATCAAAGTCTCTTCAGTTTTGTGTCTCTTCTCAACAGTGAATGCTTGGTCGACTTGAGCAGCAGAGATGATGATAGGCTTGCGAACTGTCTCAAAATGTTCGGCTTCGATGAAAGATGGATGAGCAATAGCCCCGGCATCCAACAATCCTTCGCTGGATAACTCACTGATCACAGCCTTAGCACCAAAACAGTATCCAATTGAAAAGAGCTTGTCTGGATTTAAGGCCTCTTTGACTTTGATGAGGTACTTGTGGAACTCAATTCTGATTTCTTCAAGAGGATGGTCGGCTAAAAATTTCTGGAAGTATCCTGGAGTTCCACCAAGTGCTGGATCTGCAAAACTGCCATGCAAAAGATCTGGAATTAACACAAGATAACCAAACTTAGAGAGACAATCAGCAACCAACATGCTATTCTTGAATTTGTAACCAAACACATCAGTAGAGATAACAATGACTTTCTTTGACAGCTTTTCACCTGTAATGTATGTAGGCAATCCATACAATTCATCAACATGGTTACCGACGGTTTCACCGTCATGAGAAATTGCTTTGAAACAACAAGGAGTGAATCCAGAAGAGGACATAATGATTGCTTATATCTGAAAATGGGGTTCAGTGGTTCTTTCTTCAATTGTTTTCTGATGTCTGTTAATTCAGTTTATTAATACAATTTTATTAGATCTTTAAGGATTGTTGTTAATTTTTTTTTCTCCGCTTAAAACCTGTATTTTCCGTATCCAACTATTTGACTTTCCATGCTGATCTTCTAATGAGCTATCATTATTATCATTCAGGCCGGGTATTACATCTCCTTGTATTCGTCTAGAAGAATTAAAAGGAAATCATTTGCTATGAATCAAAATCTTGTGCATAAATTCGGAAACAAATGCAGAACTTAATGCAGAACTAAATGTAAAAGTATATACAGAAGTAAGTGCAGAAACTGGAGTAAGTCAAATATTGAATGACAGCCAGATATAGAACTAAAGCAGAACTAGGGTAGAGAGAGAAAGTGCCAACTATGGAGACAGGTACTTTCATGATTGCCATTCACAAATTAATGCCATATAGTTGTTTTCAAGTACTGAATTGTAGCATGTAAATTAATTGCATCAACGCAGATTAGAAGGGTCTTAGTTATGCATATGTATCTTTGAAAGGACTACAGTAGCATCTTATTGAAATCAATATTTACTAATTAACTATGTACTAAGAAAGTATTTACTAAGTAATAATAACTAAGTCCTTCATATAATGTTCAAACAGAGGCAAAAAAAGCGGTTTGATCAGTGATGGTCTTCATCATCGCATACTTTACCTCTGGGATCGATATATCGCCTCTAGCAGCAAATCCATGAGTAACTTTTGAGAACAAATCAATCTCGAATCTTTGGCCATTCTTAATCAAAATCTCCTCGGTTTTGTGTCTCGACTCAACAGTGAACTGAGGATCGTCTTGGGCAGAAGATATCAATATAGGCTTACTGATTTTCTCAATATCCGAGTTATCCAAAAACGAAGGATGAGCAACTGCAGCAGCATCAATCAAACCATCAGCAGATAATTCCTGGACCACAAACTTGGCACCGAAACAATACCCAATCCCAAAGACCTTTTCAGGACAGAGATCTTTCTTGATATTTGCAAGGAATGTATGGAAAACATTGGTAATCTCCCCAAAAGGATGGTCGTTTACAAACTTCTGGAAGGTCTCTGGAGTTTTTGGAGTGTTCTCTGTGACAAAATCACCCTTTAATAAATCGGGTACCAACACATAGTAGCCCCGTTTAGCCAAGGAATCGGCAATAAGATCGACGTTTTTATAGTTGTAACCATAAACATCGGTTGCGATGGCAATAACCTTCTTGCTGGTCTTGTCACCTGTAATGTAAGAAGGTAAGCCGTACAAATTGTCGGAAAAGCTACCAGAAGGTTCACCTTTGTGGTTGAATGTAGTGAAGCAGCAAGAAGAGAATCCTTTAGACATGTTTATTGAGTAGGTTTTTTACCTATTAAGTAGCAAGACTACTATACTAATATCTAAGTGTTCCTACAACATTTACTTTCAATTAATTACATATGGAGGAATTCCAGCCTCTATTTATGTCTTGACTTGGTTGTTGGTTAATGTTAGCCGGAATGTGCATCTCCGTTAACACCTTTTTTTTACTGCTATGCGGCCCGCACGGGAGCAGTTCGACTTTTTCCGTCTCTACTTACTATACTAATTGTCATACCAATCGTATGCGATTACAGACAGTTGGTCCGGTAGGTCCTCTATGAAGACTGCTAGGCAATCGTTTACTCTTTACAGTATTCTCCCTGAATAGTAAGGCACATGAAACGATATCAGAGGCAAATGGGGGCGTAGCATATTAGTAAGTTATAGAGTTATAATATATTGTAGTACATTCCATCACATATTCTGCTGCTGTTGTTGTTGCATTTGTTGCATTTGTTGTTGTTGAGCTATATGGTTCAGTAACTGCTGCTGTTGCATTTGTTGTAATTGCTGCTGTTGCAATTGCTGTTGCTGTAGCTGTTGTTGCTGAAGTTGTTGCTGTTGTATCTGTTGTTGTTGAAATTGTCGAAGTTGTTGTTTCTGTAAGATTTGCTTCTGCATAATATACTGCTGCTGTTGCATAAGCTGTCCTGTAGTACGATAGTTTGAAAAATATCCGCTTGGAGTATTCATATCAAAATACGCTACCCGCCCACTTATAGGGGTGTTGTTCATTCTCGCGCCACCAATAAGGCCATTACTGTAGAACTCTCTCATTCTGACATATTTAGTACGCGATTTAACCGGCAATTTGTGATTGCTTGCCACAGGCATTGCAAAGCTATGTTTGACACCCTCCATCACCTGATACGTTTCCTCGTCGGAATCAAGATACTGTGAACCGCCATGTATCATGTCATCCTTCTCTGCCTGCGCAAGCGCTGCACCTGCCAACAACTTAAACTGGTTCTTCTGCTGGTAAGCTGCAAGCAACGTATCATAAGAGGCGGATCTTCCAGGAACCGCCCGCTTGGCTCCCATGGAATGGGTCTTACATGTCAACGATCTTGCACAATATCCACCGTTTGCTAATGGCACTCCACAATGTTTCTCGACATCCACAGGACCTTTCTTCTGCTTGGAAACACTCGAGGTTTTTGTCTTCTTTTCTAGTTGCTTCTGTAACTTCTTGTTCTCTTTCTCTTTCTCCTTCATCTCCTTTTCCTTCTCCTTCTTCTTGAGCTTCTTCTGCTTTCTTTCCTCCAACCGTTGCTGTTTTTTCAACTCCTTCAACTGTCTGGCTTCTTCTTTTTCCCTTTCCTTATCTATTTTTCTTTTTCTGGTGCCCTTTGTACCACTGGCTGCTGCAGGTGCAGGCACAGAAGCCACTGCAGCTGCAGCTGCCCCACCCCCTCCTACAATGGCCAGGGCAGCGGCTACCGAGGGACTCTTGGACGGGCTCGGACTAGAACCCTTTGAAAGGTCAACACTGTTCTCCTTTATGGTGTCGTGATGACGACTGCCTGTTCCCAATATTGCCGTGCTTGACGCCTTCGCGTTAGCTCTGCGATTTTTTTTTTCAAGACATTCCCTGATGTGACTCTCGATATAGCTTTCGAGAATCGGCCTTTGACAGTGGTTGCAGATTCTGTAGTTTAGTGGGGTTCTTAACGGATTGGTGTTGTTCAATATAAGATTACCATCAATATCGTCCTGGCTGGCGCTTTTCTGCGATATGTTGTCGACATAGTTACCTAGTTCTCTCCAGTTTAGCGGTTTATCGCCACTACTTGTGTATTGTGAGTTATTAGCCGCCAGTGGCTTGAGTTTGAGCCCGTTAATGGCCTTCTTTGAGTTATGAACTTTGCTGACCACATCCTTGGAAAGCTTCACTTTCGTTGACGCGTTATTGTATGTAGGCAACCTTTTGCCCGACATTTTGTGTGTGTATGTGCGTGTGTGTGTGTGCGTGCGTTTGAGAGCTAAAAGGGGGGTCGTAAACGTATGTATGTACGTCTACAAAAGGCAATGATTGTGTCATTTGGCGTGTGGTTCGATTCCTTCTGTACTCTTATTTTTCGCTTATTATTTTGGAGGAAGGAAAAAGATGATGTCTGTGGTGTGCATTTATTGCTTGTTACACTATGTATGCTATGCACTTCGTATACTAATCATTTTACAGCATTGTAGCTGCTATGGAAAGAGGTCTTAATAATAATCATAAACATACTAAATATATGCTATATAACAAATTTTCAACACATATCTGTAATCTAGTTCATAATCACAAACACCGATACATGAACATAGCCACTATGACCACCACAAAAGGACCAAACAACACCAAATAGAAGTTCTCTTGCGTCTTCTTAAAGCCCTCATCTGTCTCTAAACCTGATAATCCGACAATATCTTGATTAAGTTTCTCTCTCAATGCCTGTCTGGTAAATTTCGACTCGATCCACGGCTTGCTGTTATATTTCATTTTCTCTCTTTGTTCTTGCGTCAATTGCGAGATTGTCCGCATGGCTTTGGCCCATATTTTTGGATCACTAGGCTTAAGGAATCCAGTTCCTTTAAAGTTGGTGATCTCACATTCTGGATTTTTGCCCTGTGGATCGTTGTCAAGAGAATATATGGTCTCTGTTGGACCTCCGTTATTCACTGCTATCACGAGCGTGTTATATTGCATGGCCTCAATAGGAACAATCCCAAAATGTTCAAAGGAAGGAGTATATAATAAAGCTAATGATCTCTCAATCAAGGAGTTTCGTAAACCCGTGGACACATTAGGTAAAAATAAAACATTATAAGGACCAATATCATCCTTATTAGAGAGGAAATCTTTATAATCTTGGAATATCTTGTAACTAAGACCCTCATTTTCACAGGCCTGGCATAATTCTTTTAGATACTCGACATTTTCGGCCACCAAATCGTCATATCCTCCCGATATAACCAACTTCACGTCAACTCCATCATTTAGCACGTGGATAAATGCATCAATTGCTAAACGCACGTTCTTCTTTCTTTCGAAGCGGTTTACACTGACAAAGTAGTCTCTTCCTGCAAAGATCTGTTGGAGTTTAGCATTAATATCCTCATCACGATGCACGTTTTCGTCGATGCACGGGTAGAGAATCTCAGGCTGCTTGAAAAATTTTACCGTCGAAAGATACGGAAACGTCTCCAGAAAGACGGATCTTGTGAACGACGAGTTAACATAGATTTTATCGGCGAACAAGTAGCAAAGTTGCTCATAATAATCAAATGGAACTCTGTATAGCCTCTTCAAAGTGCTTGCTGATCCACCTCCCTGGTGTGCAAGTTTCAAGTCTGGAAAATGACAGTAGAACAATATTTTAGAGTGTTTTCTCCAGGTTTCAAACAAGATGTTGAACAACCATATTAATGGTAAGCAGGATGCCAAAGAATCCACCACAAAAAAGTCGAAGTACGATCCTTTCAATAACAATAACTTGATGATAAGATAGATCTGTCTTATCGTGGCACAGACAATAGTGAACTTGCCAAAGATTTTTCTTGGAAGAAAATCTCCATAAACAACAACTTTGACCTTATCAGAGGCTACTTCTTCAAATGCATGCGATTTGTCGCAATGCGACGTGTATATTACCACGTTATGGTTCTCTTCCTGTAGTCCTAATGCCACGTCAACTATCAATCGTTCAGCTCCTCCAATTCCTAAATCCGGGTGTACAATCGCGATTCTTTTTGGACCCTCGGGCCCTACCACATTATTCGCCACGCTCGTTTTCACTGGTGCCATTTTCTTGTGTTAGATTGTATGTAGATTGTGGCTGATCCTATTGAAGTCGAACAAAGTGTCACTTAGCTGTCGGTAACCTGAAATTTCCATAAAAAAAGAACTATCTGCACAATGCACCGGATGCATGGTACATCAAAGGGATACTGGGTTCACGTGATCTGCAGAACTCATTTTTAGTTAGACGAATGCAAAAGATGCAGGAAACCAGCATGGAATTTTTTCTTTTTTCCTAAAAAGATAATGGAAACAAAAGATTAAACATCATTATGACCCTTCTTCCGAGACTTAAAGGTAACGGCAGACTTACTCAGTTGAATTGCTGATATATATGGTGCTATTTGCTGAACAAATTGAATTGATAATAGCTATTTGCTGAATTACCATACGATTTTCATTGCAATTCTGCAATAATATAAAAAATATTTTACTATAGAACTTCTAAAGGAATACCACCGAAGGAATAGAACCGAAAGAATAGTACCAGGTATCCACAGAATAAAATAATAGTGCCAAAGTGTCAAGAGAATAATACCAATCATGTCTTTGGTATCAAAATGGGCAGACGATGATGAGGTTGTGGTTGCCCAACCAGTGAAGCAACCCCCAAGTAACAAACCCAAAAAGGCAGATCGTTCAATAAGCTACGACAGTGTTGCTTCAAAAACGCCGGAGAAGAAGCCTCGTTCAAGTAAACTAGATTCTAAATGGGCAGCAGGTAGTTCAGGTGAAGAAGAAGAGGAAGCGCATGAAATAGTGGTGCCCAAACAAATAAACAAGTCACCTAGAACACGTCGTGGGAGCGGCAATGGCAATAAATCACCAAGGAATACACGAAAGAATCATAGTCTCAATAGCGACAACAAATACACCAACAGACATATAAATTTCCATGAAACTAAGGAAAGTGAGCCTTCTAAAGAAACCATCAACTTCAAGAATTTTTCAGCAAAAAGTAATAGTCATAATAAGAAGCATGGATCCAAGAAAGATCGCCAGCAACTGCTGCGTCCTGGAAGTCAAGGAAACAGTAAAATAAGCTCAAATCCGTTGTTTCAGAGATTATCAGGCTCCTCGCATGCATCTTCTCATCGTTGGGATCGTAATCATAGTCGGTATGATGAAATTGATGATACTGATGAAGACAACGACAATGATAATGACTCTACTCCAACCGGATCAATTGAATCTATGTCCAGTGGTGCCAAAGATTTTGCTCTGCGATTGGGGATAAATGTGGGCAATGATGGTAAAAGCAGTTCTCGCAAGAACAACTCCCGTGTCGAAGATAATGGCAGAAATAAACCAAAAGGAAAATATGACCCTAAGAATGGCAAGAGTTACAGAGAACATAAAGAACACGATAGACTTTTAAGAGAACAGCGAGAGAAAGAACTTCGACTTAAAAAGGAAAAAGAAGCCGAAGAGATGAGACTCAGGAAGGCAGATAATGCTAAGGAGGTTGAGGATATGCTTCAGAAAATGAGTACTGGCGATTTCAACTGGGCAGACGAATTTGAAGATGAATAGAGTGGTATTTATTACTTATATACTTATATATAGACATGTACAATTAATGATATTTAGAGATGTTATTAGTAGACTGTAGAAAGCAGCTCTTACTCATATAAAAGTGTGCATTAAAGTATTAGCTTTAAATCCTAAAGAGGCACTATACAACTACTTCAAATAAGCATGATGATACAGAATTACTAAAGAAACCTTACCTTGAGAGTTAACTCAAAATTCAGAGTTGTATAGCAGATAAGCACAGAAAAGCATACTGGTATATTTGGAAGTGAGACGAATAAATAAATAGCTATTAAAGAAAGAGGTTCATAGATAAAGGGAAGCCTGTTCAAAGATTCAAGCAAATAGCATCACTCTATGTTTTGGGGCTACTTGAGGAAACTTGGAGGCTTCAACCAAAGAACCATCCTGCATGACGTACATTTTCTTTGACATTTCCCTTTTCAAGCCAGGTGCAGCTTGCTGCTGCTGCTGCTGTTGCTGAATTGGGTGTTGCTGCTGAAGAGGACTCTCGTCTTCTTCAAATATTTTCTCGTTGTAAGTGGATGAATTTGAAACAAGCGTATTAGGGTCTGATTGTCTTTTCTGAGCCATTGGGGTAGGTACAAAGTAAGGTTGTTGTTGTGGCTGCTGAGGAATTCCAGTGAGTCTCATGTCAGGAATTAATTTCAACCTTGAGATATAATAAACGGTAAGAAATTGGACTAAGTTGATCAACCAGAGAATTGCACCGATACAGACAAGAGCTGTCTCGGCTCTTCTCAAGCGGCAATAGACCTTCTTACGAGCACATGGGGAAGGAAGCAAAAGTCCAATAGTGACACCCATAGATGATAAACTCAAACAAGAGCCTAGTATACAATAGAAGATACCGTTATTATGTTCAAAGCTCATGATCTTGAAGAAAAAGAGTAATGATATCGCAAGCAAAAGACTTGAGGCAGCAATCAAATATTTCCATACTTCCCTCTTGACTCCACTATCATGATTTAACGATTGCGATAAGAGAACGATAACCGATACAGCAAATGATATTTCCAACAAGTGCATCAATGTGTTGATTGAGAAAGCATCTGGTGCGATACCAAACACTTCCTGAAAGAAAATTGGGGTTGTGAATAATGGTTTGCTTAATACTTTAGAGTAGAGTTGTCCTTCAAGATATTGTCTTGAGTTAGTGCTTCTCACCTCAGACTCAATGTCAACATTTACATCCTGGATGTCCGTCTCTGTAACATAAGCTCCATTGACGGTATTGCGTCCCCGTTTATTATTAGCTGGTCTCTGTTGGTAGCTCTGTGGTAGATAGTTCTGAGACTCTGTCGCAGCCTGCAGCTGTTGTTGAGACTCCTCGGGTGCCTTTAAAGCTGTGGTCTTTTTTGTGGCTACCTGACTCTTGGAATCGCCTTGCTCGTCGCCGAAGAACTTCGAAAAGATATCGTTATTCATAGTTTGCTATCTATTTTATTGTGTGTACTTCAGTATATAGGTGTGAAATACTGCTCTTTAATAAAAAGTTCGCATGTATTTCGGGTATCAAAAGGACTGGAAGCAACAAATGTATAAAACGTAGATAAACACTTGAGTAAGTCAGGTTGTGTATTGTGGATGTATAGTAAAAACGAAAGAATACTGAAAAAGAACTAAGCATTACTACTGAGTTTAGTGAGAATTACCACCCATTATATTGATTTTTATACATCTGCTCACACTGGGAACTTGGCCTATGTATTAGAAGAGACGTAGTAGGGATGAAACCCACATGAGGCACTGACTTTCTCTTGCCATTCCTAAGATCAGCCCCAGTGTCTAATCTAATTAATTGAACTGTACACAGCATTTAATGGTATTATGGTAAATCTGACCATTTTGAGACGTTTGGCTTTAGGGGTCTATTCTTTAATTGGATTTGACGGCCAGCCATCCGCTCGTGAACAATCAGATTTGTCTGCAAAGAGAGGAGAAAGTTAAGAGTAAAAAATTAGACGAGGTTATATGCATTGTGAAAAACCTGCATGATTCCCTATATAGTGCGAAAAAACCGATTGAGAAAAATCGCCAGCCAGGAAATTATGTTTAGTATAGATATTAGCATAAGTACTAGCATGGAAGATTGGTAGCTTTCAGTCCGCGATTGCTTAATTGACTGATGATACATTACAGTGGTGCATCGCGGTGTTTGATTGCCATTCCTGTGGGAATATCCGTTTGCATTCAAGTAACGGGTGGCATTCGCGCAAAAGAGTTGATTGTCTCCGAGATCGAGTAACTAGAAGATCAAACAGCGGGAGAGTGAGTGAAACAACGGTGTATATTTCCAAGCTTCCGAGCCAGCATGTATATTCATCGGCGGTTGTAGGTACAGTCAGCTATAGCTGACGGTATAGCTGATAGGAGCAAAAGATGATGATGTGACAATATGTGTCACAATGCATAATCATCGTGATACTCACATATTATCACGTGCCCATTTTTCACCCAAAATATCGAATTTTGGTAGTCGAAAAAATGTGAGAAAAATTTTACCATGATCAGGATTTTTGAGCCCATAATATTCATATTCAAGCCAATAAGACCCATTGAATAACCACCGATATAACCACCAATACAGCCCAAAATGCTCAGAGCTGGTGTGTCAAGTAACTTGAAGCCTGCAGCATTAGGTTTCAGCAAAAACCAACTGGTTTCAGGCGTTAGATTTCTTCATGCAACTGCCCCAACATTCATCAAAAGAAAATCCAAGAAGACTACGAAAGTCAAAGCATTGAAAGGGAGTTCCAAGAATTTCTACGACTATGTCAACAACAAAAGATTCCAATCCAGAGCGGTGGCAATCCCGGGGATTCCTGAGCTCAGTTTGAAAGATGTTTCCATTCTTCTTGAGCCAACCAATCAGGTGACTGCCCAGGACTTCAAGATTGTGAAATATGAAGGTGAAACTTTGAAGAAGCTTTATCAATTGGGATCATTCAAAAAATACCAACACAACGAGTTATTTGCCGACAGAGTGACGCTTCTTAGAGACGAAACCCTTTCGACTATCAAGCATTTACAGGAGAACATCGATAAGGATTCGTCGTTCAACAAGTTTATGATCTTTGGAGAGTCAGGTATCGGAAAGAGTACGGTATTGGCCCAATTACAAGCGTATTTGATCAACAAAGATGCTATTATACTCTCGATTCCTGTTCCTGAAACCATCATTGACGGTTCCTGTGCAATCAAACTCAATCAGACGACAAAATTATATGATCAGCCGGCATTGTTAAAACAATTCATGGTTAGATTTTTGAAGGCCAACAAGCCATTATTATCGAAGATCACAACAGCATCTTCTTTAATAAACAGTGGAGCTACCAACAAGTCAGGAAAAGTCGTGACGAGATCATTAGCAGATCTTTTGACGCTTGGATCATCGGCAGCAAGTGAGGGCCATTATCCAGAATTCTTCAATGAGTTCATCAAGGAATTACAAGCTCAAACGCAGTTCCCTGTGTTTGTCACGTTGGATAACTTCAATGTTTTGACGGAGAAACCATATACTGCATACAGAGACACTAACTATAAAAGCATTCCTGTGACAAAGCTTTCTGTTGGGAAGTTTATTCTTGATGTGATTTCAAACGACGTCAAGTTCGCTAAAGGAGGGATAATTGCCGCTACTAGCGATGTTTATAGAGTCAATAGTACATTAAAGGTGCCATTTGGAAGCGAAAATCTCGATCCTTTCTTCAAGAGATACGACTATGACTTTGAAATTGCTGAGCATTTCACCAAGGGCTCGGTGGTCAGACCAATCGAATTGCAAAAGCTTTCTAAACAAGATACTAAGGCACTCATTGAATTGTACTTGAAAAATCAGGCAATAATAGCCAACGACCTCGAAGTTAACGAGGAGCACGAGACAAACATCGACAAATTGGTTGACTCCAAGTACTTCTTGAGTGGAAACGGTAATCCAAGAGAACTTGTCAAGTCATGCAATCTCCTTTACTAGTTTGTTTTCTATGTATATAATTATCTGTGTGAAGAAAACAATATATTACATTGTACATACCAAAAAGAATATCTATGTAAAGAGGGTATCCTCATCTCTCAAATATTCACCAATGTCACCCTGTCTAAAGGCAACGATACCAGTAGGTGGAAGGTTTCTGATCTCGACAGTTGATTTGGCACTTATCCCGAACCCAAGTGGAACATCGTGCATAGAGTAGATAAGGACACCTGCATGTTCAGGGATGTCCTCGCTCAACTTTCCAATGTGTGCTTTTAACACATGATTCCCGTACAAAAACGGCATCTCTCCATTAGTTTTGACCCATAATTTATATTTAGCGTATTTGCTCAAGTATTCCAAGGCAGTTATGTGCAATCTAAACTTGCCAGTCTTTGTGAATTTCCCAAAACAGGTTCCTAAGGACATCAAGTTTGCTCTCTGCACCGATGTTGCGAATTTGGCCACTCTTTCCGGTACATAATATACTCTATCCTTCTGAAGTCTAAACACATGAGGATCTTCTTTATTGTCTATCAAAAACGTTATGTTTCTTCCAATATAATTTGCGAGTTTCTCAAAAACCACTTTGGTTTCTTCTTCTGTTAATGGTCTCATTTTGGTTGTGTGCTTGATGATATCTGTATGTATAATGGGGTTAGTTGTCTGCAATACTATGGCTGAGATGATCTCTTCTATAGTGAAATTTTTTCTTCATAATTTTTTATTGAGAAAAAATTTTCGATGAGAAAAAGTACCATGAAATAATTTCTACCATGCATGGAGGAGAGTTAAGGAGGGGGGAGGCTAAGAAGGAAAGGAGACGAGTAGGGGATAGAAGCGAGAAAGAAAGCGAAGGGTGTATATATATATATATATATATTGATTTATTCTTGACTTAGATCAAAACATGTTTGGATTCATATCATGCGCCTGGTAGGAAGTTGTATTGTAAATGCCTGAGTGGCTCCCTATCTATAGTAAGTAGTAATGAACCGTTATGATGGATCCATTGTACGATTATCATGTGACTTTCATTTCCAAAAACTTGTCACGTGTGAGTTCACGTGCCGTTTCATTAGCCGGTACTAACCTTGTACAAACTGCCAGAATTTCCTGTCTCCGTCGGTTTCTGTTTGTGGCAAACCAGAAGGAAAGGGATGTAGCAATAAGCAAATACTACTAGTAAGAACAGACACGGGAAAAAGAAAGACACCATGTTTGTTGTTGTTGTTGTTTTGTGTTTTATTAGACTGATTATTGTTATTGTGCTCACAATTGGATACAGCAGTAGCGTTGCTTAAGCACCCACGTCTGTGTAGGAGTATGAGCCTTTTGCTAAAACCGATTACATAAACCTATCTCAGGTCAGATTTGCTTCGATTTTGCTTTGATTTTCGGTTTTGGGGTTGCACCGTGACGCATCCTGGCGTACTACAATGCAGCTCTTCTTTTTTCTTCTTTTGGGGATATTTTCTGTTCACAAATGATTGATCGTTTTATTATTTATTATATTGTGTGAGCAGCGTGGGCGGAGAATAAGTGATACGCAAAAGCTTGTTGGAAATCATGTATTGATTGATATTGTGTAGCAAAACGTAACTCCTTGCTTGCCGCTACAGCTAGCACAAAAAAGTTGTGACCCTGGGGCGGATTGTGCCGCCGGAGGAACAAACGGAATTTTACTGGGGGGTGGAAAGAGGACTCCTCTAGCATAAACAAATCAAAACACGGGAGAATAATCTTACTTTAAGTGGGTGGCGACTTATTAACAGGTACATATCCACATCATTCACGTTCAAACGCTATTCTACAACACCTGTGATCGTCCTTGTTTGTTAACCCAGTGTTACAAGACAAGACATATGAGCTTGATTTTTCACTGTTTTCTGTGGCGCGCAAGTATACAGAAAAAATACAAGAAAGCAGCCGAGCATCTATTAAGTTAGGTCAGAAATCAAAGACAACCTTGTAGTGTAAGCTCTTGTTTTACAATTTGTAGCTCGGCCCTCCAAGCTCGAATGATTACAATTGATTGGCTTTTGGTTTTCTTAGCTATTATAGGCCCATTAACCAAAGTACCTGCTAAATAATGGGCAGCAATCGCTCGCATCATTTCAACTCACTTTAGCATTTCATGCTTAGTTATGTTTCCTTCCTTTTGCTAATTTAACTTGGGCTTGGTTCCTCTGTTAGCCGCTGCCGCTCCAAATTGCAAACACAAAATGACATTTATGTCTCTGAGATAATTACTGTGAATTCTGTATATTCTTTTTTTAGTTCTAACACATTGCGATTGAGTGAGCGCAGAATAAAAGTAAATTCTTCTTTTTAGATTTTAATTTACCTTATTTTATTCATGTTAACCTACATTATTCTCTATTATCACAGTTGCCCAAATTCTGTTTCTATTATCACTTATTATCAACTGGGCTTGATCATGAAATCATGAATCATAAATTGTAAATCCCATCCAAGCATGTATGTAAAAAGAAACAGAGCAGCCCACATATCTCTGTGCATCTTGTCTGACCCGACGCTTTGAAAGTGAGGCGATTGGCCATGTATTGGTAGAGCGGTTGTAGAGTTTCTTATTTCTTATTCTGTAAAATATGCTGCTGCTGCTTTAGCTCAGACTGCCATAGCTTTTTTCTTAGTACTGAAATTTATTCCCTGCAACCTTGTACTAGCACTACGATAATATAGTATAGATGGATTTTTATTTGATAGTATACTATTAAAATATTTTAAATACTTTCTTAAATATATAAATACTTTTGCCCATCCTGTTTTTGGTGCTGTTGTCTTTGTTGCTGGTGTTTGTACTTAGCACATCACTATACACACACACAACAGCATCCGAAATGGCAGAATTAATAAGTACGTTCAAGTTCCAGGACCAAATCAATAACCATTTTGTCTCGTTATTTGCTATCGACTTGTACATAAAGGCTCTCGGGCCTCAGCAGCAGCATCAGCAGCAGTTTGACCTGGTGGACAGCTACAGAATATACAAGAAGATCAGCAACAAAATAAACAACATTCTTTATCAAACAAATCTCTCCAACATTGTCATCATTAATGGATTATACTACATGTCGCTCATACTCCGTAACGAGAAGCAGATGGCCACGAGGAGAAAACAGATGTTTTTGTACAAGAATCCACAGGACAACATATCCATTTTGTTGATAGTATGTCTTATGGTTGCCAACAAAACTATGGATGATTCTTCGTTCACCTCCAAAACATGGTCTAATCTCTCGAAATATCCTCTCAAGAAACTCAATAACTTGGAGATCATAATATTGAATGACTTCTTGAAGTTCAATGTGTTTGCCTTCAATTATACCCCAGCAGACGCAAACGACAAGTCCACCTGTGGGCCGGACTTGGCCGAATGGTGCTACTATCTCTACAGCTCGGTCGGCCCTCTTAGAAGAATCTATAACAAATCACAACAAACCCAGCGCAGCGCGCTCAAAAAGAAGATTCTCACCAAAAGCAGCAACACAGGAAAGGCTTTGTACTCGCGGGTTTCCATCAACAATCTCGTTTCTAATGCAGCTGCGGTTTCTGCCGCTAATGTGCTCATCACCCCGCCTCTTATGAGCCAACAAACATCTATCTACGCTACACCAACCTCTCTTCACTCTTCCAACGGCTATCTTATGGGTAGCAACCCTAACGACATCACAGGCTCACCTAGTTTCCACAAATCGACCCACCAGCTCTGCTCTCCTCCTTTATCTAACGATCTCTACGCCTCAGTCAACAAAAAAATCTACACAACTAACAACTGCGCCGGCGCGAATGTTACTATCATTAATGGGTTTCCTACACCTGAGTATCCCCCACTTCAGAGCAATAACTACTTCTATAACCAGGTGCAACAACAACAACAACAACAACAGCCCACATATCTTCTTCCAAGCATTGCTAATCCCAATGCAAATGTCTATCCCAATGGAGGTGGCTATCTGCAACCTTCAGGGAACTATGTCATTTACCCATACTAGGATCTCCCAAATAAGAGACACACTAATAATTACATTAATTACAATATATGACTATGCTAATGATACGATAAACTGGCTGTAACTTTAATGCTTGTTAGTTAGTGCAAGGAAGCAACATGTAAATATGTAGGTGGCTGATGGTGATTACTCTTCTGATTCTTGCGCTTTAATTCATCGTACATCAATTTTACTTTTTCTTTTTCTCTTTTTCCTTTCTTTTTTTGGTTTGTTTCTTGCCATTTAATCCATCCGTCTGAATGAATGATCCAGTTTAGGGGGTGTTGGTGTTTCTCGCTGTTGTTGTCGTTCTGTGAACATACCCGAAGTGCCTAGGCAAGCTTGATTCCTATAGAAAGCTTGGGAAATTTCCCTTTTGGTTTTTCTCATAAGCGAATGTAATACTATGTGCGTGCCATGTGCTCCCGCAGTAGCGTCTTTTAAGGTTTGAAAACAATGCAATGATCTTCATTTTTGCTGTTGGTCCTCCTCTTCTCTCTGATTTGGTTCTGTTTCTGTTTTTGCTGCTAAATTGTAATTAAAATTATATCAATCATTCATTCTATTTCACTGGGCGTATTATGCTTTTTTCTGCCTAATTTTTATCCCGCCCCTAAAAACTACTAGAAATTCGAAAAATTAACGGCAACAGCCTGCCTGAAAGAATTGCTCCTTTTGTGTGTCTCTCCCAGGATATCCGTGGTCATCTTTGCCACTTGCTCTAATAATAAGCTTTTGTCTCTTGTTTCTCTAGACAGGCTCAATTACACACAGATATTTCACACATACAAGAAAATTTTTCTTTAGTGCCTCTATACCACCTGAGCCTGCAAAAGAAATAACAATACACTATTGTATTACCAGGAGCGAGGAAAAATTTTTGTAAATAACTCAGGTCTTTGTTTCTTTTCGTTTCTTAAAAGTTGTCTAAGGAATTTCTTTTTCTTTTTAAGCTTTTGGCAATCAATCTTTTGGTGATTCTAGTCTTGCGATGCACCTGATAGAACGCCTCCTATGATTGCCACTAGGTCCTATATCCAGTGCGGCTTGTTGCCCGCGCTCCGGTTTCACCGGTTCCCTGAGTTTCATTTACATAGTGCTTTAACACCAGCAAAGACGCAAAAAAATCTGCTTTTTTTTTCCTTTCCTTCCTTCCTAACGGCACAGCCAGTTATGCAATGTTGGGCCAAAAGAAAAATTCCGAACACCCTCACATTATAGCACATCCGGACACCCTCGGAGTGCTACTCCTACTCCTCTTTTTTCACACCAGCAAACAGCAACAATTAATAAGCAACATGAAAAGGAAGTCAGGAAGCAGCAAGCCAGTCATAAATGCTTGTATTCTTTAGAAACACCTGGTCTAAAGGGTTCAGATCAGTAATTGTCGCCAATAACATCAAAATAAAAATGTCTACATCAACTTCCAGCGAAAAGATCCAGTTTGCTGATGGGGAATGGATAAATAGAGTCTCTTTTCTTAGAGAGGACCCCGCATTTATCATCAGGGCCGTAGAGAATCCTACCACAGAGTTGTTCTTTGCATACAATCATCAGTATCCTATCCTTGAGTCGTCTTCGTCATTATTTTCGTTGAAAATCGGTCAATTTAAAGGCATTCATGACTACTTGAAAGATTGGGCTTTGAACAACGAAACCCCAAGCGACAAGTTGCGTAAATTCACTAATATTTTCTTCCTTGGCCTTGTTTCCGATAGTAACCAGAAACTGGCAGTTTTTAAGTACAAGGAGTACGAAGGAACCCCGTACTTTATGGTTGATGTTGACGATGGCTCAGAGTTTGCTAAGTTGCTTTTCACCGCGATTTTAGAGCTCCATCCTGAAGCCAAGGGGCTGATTGATCTTAAAGATGCAGTGAAATTCAGAGAACAGCTTGCTGCTTTACTGGCTACACTGCCCTCTATTGAGTTAAAGACAGTGAACTCTCTTCCTGAGATCCTCAGTCTTCCTACTAAACAGGCATCGCTTTTCTCCTATGGTAAAATGTATATAGATTGGCTTCATAAGCATAATTTCTGCCAGCAGTGTGGCTCTGCTACCTATAAAATCAATGCAGGTAGCAAGCTTCTATGTAAAAATGCCAGTTGTGAGTCCAAAAAACTCAAAGTCACCAACATTCTGTTCCCACGAGTTGATCCCGTCGTAATTATCGCAGTGGTTAATCCCCGTGAGAACAAAATATTGCTTGCTTGTAGTCGTCGGGCCCCTGCCGGCAGAAAGAACTTCTATTCTTGTGTTGCAGGGTTCATGGAACCAAGCGAGACCATCGAGGAGTGTTGTCGTAGAGAAGTTTGGGAAGAAACAGGAGTCCGTCTTTCGGAAGTAATGATTGCCTGTTCCCAACCATGGCCTTTCCCTGTAAATCTCATGATTGGATGTATAGGGACGGTTGAATTTAATGGTGTAAACGAAAAAATTAGCTTAGAGCACGACAAGGAATTAAAGGATGCTCAATGGTTTGATTTTGACGATATTACAGAAGTTCTTGCCAAATTGGCCGCCAGAGGCAAGGGTTCTATTTGGGAGCCGCTTTCTGAAGAGACTGTTTCGAAGGAAACAGTTCCTTCAAAGGCCAAGACTTTAAGAATACTTCTCCCTGACAAGACTGCCATTGCTCATAAGTTGATCACAATGGCGGTTCATCATGACTTTCCGAAGCTATAAAGCACCATATATATGTCCAGAAAATACAAAAAAAAATACATATTTTTATCATTCGTATCGTAATCGTTTATTGTATATAATATGTAGCTATCTAATCACCCGCTCCTTGAGATGGATGTCATGTTGGGCCTTGATCATTGCAATTTTCTTTCTACGTTGTTCCTTGGTCATAAGAAGGGTTCTGGGATTTCTTTCGCTCACCAAAAAAGGATCCTGTTTTTTTACCTGCTGGATCTTTTTGAACGAATCGCCAGAAGACGTAATTAATTTCTCTATTGTTTCGATATCAGTGATCGATCGTACAGAGTTCCTCGTCATCCGCCGTCCCAGCACTTTCTGGGACACAGAATGCTCGGGTTTGGCCAGTTCCGGGGTGACAGGTGCCACTTGCTTCGATATACGAAGATCCTGCTTGTTTAGCCTAGATAAGATGTGATTAATCAAGATTATGTCCTCGGTAGTATCAGTTTTCTGCAAATCAGCCTGAGTTATCGGACATAACTCGTAATTTAAGCCGTGACTAACGCCGGAACTAGCCCGACAGCCTCCTCCTTCTCTGCTAGCTCTAGTGGTTTCGTTGTGCCATATTTTGTATCTTTTAATCATATTTTGGCCTTTCTATATATAGGGTGGTTTATGTATGGTTGATTCAGTGATAGAATGGATGAAAAAGGAAAGAAAAAAGGGCCGTTTCAATCTTTTTTTCTCTTTTTTTCTTGCTGTGCGAATTGTTTGCCTCACAAAAAAGTGCTTTGAAAGCTGTGGAAAAATGCTTGCTGCGGAATTTCCAACATACATAATTCTAGGGGGCGATTTATTTTCCCGGATTTTGCCATGTTGTGTAAGGCGTGTGCTTGGTTTTGACTTGTGGGAGCATGTTTTGTAGGTATTTGATGTATGTAGTTTAGTTGGTTTGTGTTTTGTGGCTTATTTGTTGTTTTTTATTTTTTTATTATTTAGAATGAAATATAAGCTTGTGAAGAAGAGGATACACTGGCTTGTGACAGAATTGACGGAAAAAAAATAATTATAGTAGATATCTGATTCTTCTAATTAATACAAATGTTGTGGGTTATGGCACTAAGTTGCTTTAATATCAAGACGCAGCTGGTAGGCAAGATAAGATATAGTGAATATTCGTACTATCTTACTTAGATAAGTCCAGGTTGAAGTACCGTCACCGATAATAGAATTTACCCTGCTGTATTCTTAGCCTGATGATCGTCATGTTGTATGTTGTGGAAACTGACAGTATACAGCTGTACAATTAGCCAAATAGTAGAACACCTACAGTTACACAACTAACCATAATAGCATAAAATTGTATATTGCCTTATTAACCAAATGATGAATGATAGAAAATAAAATGTATCTAAATGAATATAATCAATGAAACTCCCCTTCGTCATCCCATTCAACACACCGTCCCCACCAGTTGTATCTCTTACATTTCGGCTTGCTATCGCTTGTTGTCGTTGTAGTAATCGATGTGGTGGTGATATGTGAGTCTGGATCGGTGGTAATAATAGGTAACCCTGACTGTGAAGTTGTTGGTTTATATTTATGTTTATCGTCGTCTGCCACGAAGTTCCAATTGAAACAGTCTTGACAGGGCGACGGCGTGACGCATCTAGCAGTATCGTTGTACGCGAGAATGATGTCATCAATCACCGTGTGGATTCGGTGGTTCATAATATTCACAGACCATCCAAAATCGTTCACAGTGTCATAAATACAGACCTTTCCTGAATGACATTGTGTTTCCATGGCATATCCACCTATAGAACACGAAGAACTTGCTCCATTGCAAACACCCATGAAAATAGGGTCGCCTGTGTTTCCAAAATGCCATATATGCTCTAAAAAGCCAGGAATTCCCGGAGGAACAGGCAAATGCAATCTCTTTGTTGCAAGCTCTTCTCCAGGAGCTTGAAATGTCACTACAGGTAATCCATACGTTCTACCTACTAAGGAGGCAAGAGATCCGCCTAAAGAGTGGCCCGTCATCCATATCTCCGCGTTTGGATACTGACGGGTTACGTTTCTATATATGTCCATAGCAGCCTTGTAGTATCTATCACTACGATAAAGCTCTTTCTCTAAGCATTCCTCGTCACACGTGTATGATTTCTTATAGCAATCACAGACCGTCGTCCATAGATAACTCACACGTGCACAGCAGCATGAAAACAACAAGTTGTCGTTGATTTTGTCGTTAGCAACAGTGTCAGCTCCACCCTGGATGTGTATCAGATCCTCATCTACAATCTGAACAGTCTCTTTCCCTCCAGAAGTTTTGAGACCACGAGAAACGACCGCCGCACTGGTTCCTTTAATACTGATCACAGCAATGGAGTCGTCCTCATTAGTGAAGATTTGGCCTCTAAGTCCGTCGGACATCCACCCAAATCCCGAGCGATTATGCCATGGCTCGGCTACATCGGTCCAATCGCCTGTTCCTGGGATATCAACGTATGCATCCGAAGCCATAAGTGCCAATGTCACGATTGTGTCACGATCTGTGACATTAGGAACCTGCACCTTCGCTTCTACCCAATCCAAATGTACGGTTGCTTTAGCATAACGCCCATTGGAGTGGATGTAGTCAAGATAGGACTCCACAAAATCAGGATCGCGGTTCTCGAGCCGGGCTATAGCCAATGGGGCGTTATTTGCCTTCAATTGGAGGTCCATGGCCCATGGATTCGTGCCAGGGCCACCATTTTGGCTTGTTGCGGCCACTGCTTCTTGGATTATTCGGTCCGAAATATCGAGCCGACGATGTATATTGTTGTTTCCATTATGATGGTAAATATGCTTTAATTTGAAGCTGTTTGGGCCGGGCTTTACGTGCTTATTTCTGCTAAGTATGTTGACATTGACTATGGTTTGATAAGTAAGAAAATAGTATAGCACCGAAATAAAGAGGGTGAACTTTATAAGAACTCCCGTGACAGATCCTATAGAAAGGGCGACCATGACGGCATTTGATTGTGGTTTACCGAATGTATGTGAGCAGTAATAAAATATATGTGAAAGTGGCGATGGCGATGGTTAAAGATAACTTTCTGCTAATTTATTTGTGTTAATGATGATAGTAATAATTTATTATTATTATCTCATCTATTTTTCTCCATGTGACATGAGTGTGACTAGTGTAAATAGTACACTGATATAGCTATGGGCATACGTAAAAAATTTTCAATTTTGGGGAAATCGACGACATAATCAAATGGAGCGATCAGATCAATCAACGACCAACAAGGGAAACCAATAGGAGAAACCAAGAACGGCCATAAAATCGGACAAGAAACAGGAGACCTCGACAACATGTCTCTTGACCAGGCTTTTTCCCAGATATCTCTTCATTATGACAATGAGGAATACGACAAGATCTTCAAGCTAGGAGTCGCTTCCTTAAGCAAACCAAATGCCAAATTTGACCCTGGATTTTTCCAACAGTGTGTGATACGACTCATTCAGGCCGACCAGTATGCGCTTGGCTTGAAATTGGTGCAGAGTCTCGAAAAGAACAGCAGTAAAAAGGCGGTTGTTCCCGAGGGTTTTCTTGTATTTGAACACCTTTATATCTACTACAAGTTGAATGCCAACGAGAGTTTCGCACGTCTATTCAATGCAGTCGACGTCAAGAACTTACAGTCGAACCTCTTGAAGCGGTCGTTGCTTCATTTGCAGGCACAACAGTTCTACAAGCTCGGGTTCTATTATAAGGCCATGAAGATCTACAGTTTATTGGCCAAGGACAGTGACAAGTTCGCTTATTTCGAAGGATTAGACTTCGTGATCAATGAAAAGGCCATCAATTCGCAGCAGAAGGTCTCGTTTGAAGAAATCAGCGAGATTCCTCATACCGAAGAGCATCTGGACAGCTACGATCTTCTTTTCAACAACTCTATCTTCGAATTTAACGAGAAAAACTTCAATAAATCGCTCGAATTCCTCAAATCAGCCTACGAAAAGGCTGCTGCTGACTTCAGCGACTTGAAAAGCACCGATTCGTTTTTTGAACTTGCCCCTATTTGCTTGCAGACCGCTTACACTTACCAGATAATGTCTGAGGATTCTAAGGCGATCGATGTCTTGACAGAATTCAGAGACAGATACAGCCACATTTTGTTCAATACAACCGATAAAGAGCTCTCGAAGTCGTCGATTGTGCGTCTTTTCAAGTTAATTTTCTTGAACAATTACTACTCTTTAGTGTTGAAATCTGGCCACCAAGGCAACGACGAAGAATACAACTTCATTTTGAGCCAGCTTGATCTCAATAACAGCATTTCACGCTTGCATCACGACAACAAGTTCCTCAAGTCGCAGTACAATTTGTTGAAGAGAAACGAGGCGATTTTGGATTTCAAAATCGGATCAAAAGTTTCGACTAACGCCAAAGACTTGAATTTCATCGTAACTAATCATGATACTAGTAGACATCTTGTAGACAGCAACGATTTTATTGTCGATGACGGCGATGAGAACTACGACTTGACGATCTTGGCATTATCGTATCTTCAAGAGCTCAAGGCCACAATCACCGAGGACTTAAACATCGATGAAAACGTCAAATTGAAGGTCGTCTCAGACAAATTATATAGTCATCTCGTAGAGGAGCTCTCTTCGGAGAAACAAAAGAAGATTGACAGTCCATTGAAGATCAAAAAGATCATTGCCGGGATCTTGTTGTCGTTACAGTTGTTGATCAAGACGTCCTCCGACAAGAACTTGAACTCCAGCTTGAACAAGCTGATTGTGTTGATGGACAGCTTGATGGAGACCTCTTCCGAGGTTTCCAGAGTGATAATCACCAAGTATATGGGGTTTGTTATGCTTTTAAGCAACTTATACCAACTCACCTTGAAACAGTCAAAAATGGCCGAGAAGTTCTCGAAATTATTCGCGACAATCTGTGCTGTATCGTCGGAAACCGAGCTCACAAACAAGTTCCAGTACAAGTTTTTGAAGAGAATCGGGTTTGAGTTTTTGAATCTCGTCGAACAGGGAATAATCGTAGACGAATCAGGCGAATCCAGCGCAAAGGTGTTGGCGATCTTCCAAAAACTACACGAATTTAATGCCAATGACCAATTGGTATCGATAATGATGTCCAAGATTAAGAATAGTGACAGTAGTAGCACATCCGAAGAGATTGAAAAGTCTTTGCTTCCAATATCCAAACTTTCTCAAGACCTCGACTTTAATAAGTTGGTTGGCGAGGAGTTGAATAGTCTTTTCAAAGAGTATTCTTCTACGGGAGTTCTCGGATCAGCCAGCAACATCGCGGCCCGTAAACACAAACGGATAAGAAAGAAGCCTCAGCATATCAACAAGGCATCCCTTGAAGGGAAACCAATTGATCGCGAGAGATGGTTGCCTCTTAAAGATCGTAGTTATTACAAGATCAGTAAAAAGGATAAGAAGAAGCTTTTAAAAGCAGGCTTGAGTATGACCCAGGGAGGTTCTGCTGACCATACTACAGAGGAAAGCGGAATTGTCTCGAGTTCAAACTCGGCCTCTGCTGCTGCGGCAGCAGCAGCCTCTAAAATCGCGGCTCCAAAGACGGCAAATAAGAACAGAAAGAAGAAGAAAGGAGGTAAGAGAAAGTGATTATATATTTAAGAGCTGTGAAAGATGTATCAAGGACAATCAATATATGATAAGAGTTGTGATGTTTGTGGTGATTTGTGTCTGTAGATGTCTGTAGATAATCAATTACAATGAGAGTGAGCTGCTTTGGCATTTTTATAGTTGCAAGTAATACTAGTAACATTATAATAGAGCTCCTGATAGTGGGGCTCATAGAAATTACGATTTAAATACAGGTACTCATAAAGGGTCAATTGGGTCGTGCTGTGTATTACAGAGTGGTACTGATGGTAATAGTTGCTACTCGATATTGAATTTGTTATTTGTTATGTGGGATGCTGCCTTAAGGCATAGCCAAATTTCGAAAAATGTATCTGGGATACATTTACCGCCGGATTTGATAGGAAAAGGTTGAAAAAAAAGTTTCGAAAATCGGTCCGTTCAGATTTTTCTTCGAAGAAATTCACAAAAATTACTAAATTCTTCGCGGAAAAAGTTAAAGAAGGAAAATATATCTGGGATACATTTACTGCCTTATCTGTGAAAGAAAAACTCTGCTTGATAGTAAGTAACATACGATGAATATGAGCCCTGCCCATAACATGACGGTATTGATGATAGCATGCATGGGGGAGAGCTACGACAATTCACCTTACTTAATTTATTAATTATGTCTCCACGTTCTAAGACTCGAAGTCCCTCCGACCCAAAAATCAGTTTTCCCTGGTGACCTCACCAGGAGCTGGCAACAAGGAACATGAGTTTGACATTGACACTTTTGACACCAATGGATCCGTTGAACCTCCTAAAGACATGAAGGAGGCGATCCGGAAGATCATCCCAACCCCCTGTGAATCCTTTAATGAGAGGTATAGAACTCTTCAAAAAGGTCATGGAATTGTCACTGAAGAGAAGTTGCTCGAAATCTTAGAAGCATGCCATGACAAGCGTTTGAGTCCTCCTGTAGAAATCATGAATGTCAATGTCCATAATGGCAAGATGAGAAAGTATACTGGTCTGCGCGGCTCCAAAAGAAAAAGGACTACTAACAAAGCAGAGATTATATTGATGAAAAAGTCACGAAGAGACATCGACGCAAACAGCAAAAGCTTCAAACAAAAAAACGGTTATTATAGAGAGATTCTGTATTTCAATTGCTGGGGTGGAAGTTCAACTGTGTTCCAGGAAGGATCTGCTCATTCTGCGATGAGAAGAATCACACAAAATATACTTGTGCCAAAAAAGAATGGACTGACAATATGTTGGAATATGATAGTAAACATAGTGTCAACAACATCTCCTTTCCTAACGATCACAGCCTGAACGGTGGGTATGAGGTGTTGTATGACATTTAATCTTGTCAATGATCCATAAATCCTTAGTGACAAATGCAAGTTCTGCTTGAGATGCACAACCTAGGCCATAAAATCTACAAAAAGTAGAGATTTGGAACACTCAAAAAGAAGCAGATCATTCAATAAGATTACTCTATAATATACACTAATAATGACTAACCAACACCCAATTATCATCACAAATTATCCTCGTCTTCCTCATCGTCCTCCTCGTATTTCGGCACCTCCCCTGTATTTCTCTTCTTGGAAAAAGAGTCTTGGTCGTCTTCCTCCTCGTCATCGGTATGGTGATGACGCTTATGCTGCTGTGTCGCATGGCTATTACTACTACCATTACTACTACCATTACTACTATGACCATGCGCAGGTGGCGGCGGCTGTAAGGATCTATTTATCAGGTTACGTTTCTTAGCAAGAAGCCGTCTTTCTTCTCCTCTTCTGGTCCATTGTTCTTCTATTGCCCTTGTGGCCTTCACCAACTCTTCCTTAGTAACTCCATCGTCAATTGATTGTAAGATCTTTTTTACTACGGTGTAGTGATTTCCATTGAGTTTATCGTCACGAAATCTAAGTAAATTCCATTCTCCCGAATTGTTCTTTTTAACCTCGGCAATCCGATTATTTAACGGCTGATTAAGCCCTTTTAACTGCTCCCATTCGGCATCAGAGAGCGTTAACTCACTGAAATACTCGTATTCTTTACCGTTTTTCCAGATCCACAACTCTATATGTGGCTTCGAGTCGTAGTCATAGTATTCGTCGCCATTGTCAGTGTCTTTGAATAGCAGAAACTTCAATACTATACGGAAATCAATCGTATTTTCCTCGGCAGGCTTCCATTTGAGCAACGTATGGTCAGTTCCAAACACATAAGGAGTCTCGCAGCACGTGAAGATCAACCCATCAGACACATGTGGAAGATACGGCAACTGATCGAGCACTCTTGGGATCTTGAAGCATGTAGACATCTTTTTAAAGCTTACTTTGAACGCAAAGTGAGCCGATTCTTCCGGGTTTTTCAACCGATAATAGTAGTAAGGGTCTATTAGCTCCTGAATACGCCCCAATCGCTTGTCAGCAGGTCTTGAAGTGTAGCAAACCTCGTTTACAGCCAAAAGATCAAACACAAGATACCGTAATTCCTTTTCCGCACTATCTGGCTTTTTATCAAGCACCAATTCGCCATCAACCAACGTGCCATGATGAGGCTGGGTCAAATTATCCTTGCTGATCGGGAAATGGATGTTAGGAACTCTGTAGAACTCGTTTGATCTTGTAATTAAAAACACGCCCTCTTCATACGTATTATCGGGAAAACGATCGGCTAAAATGAGCATTAAACAACGTAATCCGTCCGACTTCTCGCATACATAATAGTCATGCTTCATCAATCGCTCCTCAATATGTTTTCTTTCAAACAGCGTAGGCTGACTACCTGGAAAGTCAAGCTTCTTTATTCCTAATAACCGTGCAACGGTGTGCTTTAATTCGGTCGCGATTTCTGGAGACTGCAATTCCCCCGGAATTTCCGGCATATCTCTGTTCTCGAGCATTTTGATTGTTTAATTATTGTCTATGTCTCTTTCTATTTAACTAGCTTTTCTCAGTCGCGTCTCTTAACCTTTCCTTCCAGTTTTCAAATTCACAAAAACATAAAAAAGAGGTATAAAATAATATGTACCAAAAATATGGATATTAAAAATTTTCGCAGGAAAAAAAACTGCAAAAAAACTGCAAAAAATAAATGCCACCTGCCAGAATTGAACTAGCGACCTTTGCATTACAAGTGCAACGCTCTACCACTAAGCTAAGGAGGCTGGGATCTGTACAGTGATTTTTTTTAAGGAAGATGTTAAGTAATGGTGGAGGATATTTTTATTCTTTTGCTATTTCTCTCAAAATATAGCAAGATCTCAGTTAAATGATGTTCATAGGTTAGTCTCCCAGTGTTTATGGTATTCACAAAGGAAATTGGTTGAAAATCTAGCTGGGAGGGCAATTTGGACATCTTCAAAATTTCACGATATTTGTTGTGATTCGTAAATGGCGACAATCAGCCTGAGAACTTACTCAATAATCAGTCTGGGGACTTCTTCAGTAATTATTGAGACTTTCTAACGCAGAAGATGAATTAGCGAGTACCAATGGAGATCGAACGGAAGAGAAAATCAGATTTGAACGCACTTTCGTCATTTTTTTTGTCAGTAAATATATGTTTACTTATCTAACTTATTCCTGGCCCCGTTTATTATCAAATCGGTTCGCCTCCAGCCCCATAATCATCCCTATATCTTCTACATTTAACCAAATCATTATTTTTTTTTTGTTAATTTTAATAATTAAATGTTTGTATTCAATAAAGTTGTAGAATATCGGCAAAACCAAGTGCAGAAAGAAGAATTGAAAAGCAATAGGCTTCTAGAGCCAGAAGAATTAAAGAATGTATATTAAAGCTCATCACGTTTAGTGAACAAAGAGTCGTATTCGCCACTGGCAATCTTTTTTAACCCTTCTATATACGTGAGTGAAGTACCCAACGTCGAGTCGATAGAATTGGTTCCAACAGTTGCGTCCCATGAACCAAACCCACCTACGAAAGTCTCTCGTTTTTTACTACCCACACGAGTGTTGACCGTCAGTAAGTTGGCATACCAAGAATTACTGCTCAGAGACTGTAAGGTTATGTAGAGTTTCATATTGGTTGACTTAGTTACATTGGTCATAAAGTTGGCCCATGTTGTCCATGAGTCGCTGAAAGTCAGTTCTATCATAGAACAGCCTTTGTTACTATAGAATTGAAGAAAAACCAAATCCAACTGGACGCCCTCATCTACCATTACGTCGTTGACATTTTTATCGGGGTATGGGCACTGCGGACAGGCACTAAGAAGTAGTGTCTTTGATGTCCAAAGTTTTCTTAACTTAGTGTACAACGCTATCTGGCCATTCTGGTTGGCATTTTCAATGTCAAGATCAAACCCATCAATTTCTGCATCACAGAACACCTTTGTGACTTTCAGATCACCCTTGGGGTTAAACATATCATAAAGAAGTTGCGCAGCCAATTCTCCGTCAGAATCTGACTCAAGGCCATAGTTTCCTAGTCTTTCATCACCACCAATTGACAAAAGAATCTTGATTCCCATGGCCTGACAAGCTTTAATATCTTCAGCAATAAGAGGACATTGGGCTCCCCAACAGGCGTTTCCAAAGTTGTATTCCACCGTGGTGTTGGTTAAAACATTCACAAATGCGATAATCACAATATCCATGTACCCCAAGTTACAAAACTCGACCAATCTCTTCTGATTGGATCCCTGGCCCCAATAAACAGCCATATTGTTATTTGCGTCGGCATTGTAGGCTGCCTGAGCAAAATGTATAGAGCTGAATACCAGAAAGAGTAAACTGAATAGCGTATAGTTAAGTTTCATTGTGGGCTTTTACTGTATAGTCTATTGCAATAAGCCATTCTACAAATAAAAAGGATTACAAGAGTAAACAAGATTTCGGAAAATTGCGAGACTCAACATTTTATATATACACCTAGTATACTAAGTATGGCGGTGTTGCTCCATGTTTTAGATCTTGCTTCATGAAATAGCATCAGTCTGTATGCTGGCAAAGTAGAGCTAAAAGTTTCAATTTCATGCAGCTTGGGCCTAAAACGGATAAAACGAGAAAAATGAGTTTCTGGTAGGAGAGATGTTTTAAAATTGCATATTGGATGTACTCATAAAGTGGCCCGTTAGTCAGGATGCCCAACAGCAATAATGCTGGATGAAGTAATGCAATAAGCACGAGTTATCCATGAAATTCCTTCAAATAGCTGATTAGGTATCTGGCTGGGTTTAAGGCAGAATATCTGGTATATTTTGGAAAAGAGTGTATTTAGCAATATACACACACAAAGTTGATGAAATAAAAAAAATTAATTTTGAGATTTAAGATCGCGAATTAAATAATACCACACATTGAGACGATATAACTGATGAAAACCCAGCAGCTATAGACAATCAAGAAGTGAAAAATGTCGTCATCGGATATTTTGGATGTTTTGAATGTGCAAAGATCATCGCTTCCTCCTAAAAAGAAAGCAAAGCTAGAAAATGGACTTGGTGCAAACAGTATTAGTAACTCTGCCAGTAGAAAACAGGCAGGGATAAACAGAGAGTTATACAATCTTTTAGGTGAAAACACGCCTCCAATACAGTTGACAAATACGTCAAAATTCAAGAAGAGAATCAACACGATCGACAAACCTACATCATGGTCGTTAGTATCTTTTGTAAACAACGCAAGAAGTGATGGACTAGAACTTAAACACTGGGTGAGAGGGGCTGCTAACAGTTCATTGGGTAATCTGTTTCTACTTGATCCTGCAAGCAGTGATACAAATGCTGGTACTAATAACAGCAGCAGTGGAGCCCCTGCATATTCATTTGAAAAGTATAACCAGAAATTAAAGCTTCCAAGTTTCAATGATCTTGTGTATCAGAGATTGGTTGAGGATTCGGATAAGAAGTCAGGAACGAGCTGGACGTACGAGGAGACACAGTATCTCTTTGATCTTTGCAACTGTTACGATCTTAGATGGATTGTTATTGGTGATAGATATCATTATGTACCCAAAGAAAAAGATGCAGAAGAGAAACCTGCAGCAGAAAAAGATGCAGAAGAAAAACCAGCAGAGAACAACGATGATGCGGAAGAAACAGATGCAGCGAACAAAGAAGAAAATAAACCAGAAGAGGAAACCGAAACTGACACCAAAGATGTGACGATGACAGAGGTAGAGAGTGCCAACCCAGCACCGGAGGAAAAAGAAACAGAAAAGGATAAAATAGCCGAAGAACCGAGCATGGTACAAGAAGAAGAGACCAAAGTTGATGATTCAAGTCGAACCTTGGAGGATCTTAAAGCACGATTTTATCACGTGAGCAAACTTATTTTGACAGATGAGAACAAAATATTAAAGGAAGCAGGAATTATGGATGAGGTAAAAACCAATTTAATCAAGGCACTTGATTTTGATAAAGATCGCGAAAGGGATCGTAAAAGATATCTAGAGAGATTGTTGTCACGTAGTCCAGCAGAAATAGCCGAAGAAGAGTCTTTAGTTATTGAGGCTAGACGATTTGAACATGCTGCTGAAAAAATGTTAGCAGAACGGGCATCTCTTCTACATTTACTTGATGCTCCGTCTTCAACAGGCAATATCACACAGTATTTGAACTCCTCAGGATTAGGTTCGTTGTATACGCAATTGATGCTTGATAAATCGAAAGGCAAAAAAACCGTCAAATCAGACTCAACCGACGCGGTTTCTGCAGAGGGCTCGGGCATTGCTGGTGGCTCGGCTGTATTAGTTAGCGGTGCTGCTGCTGATACCAAGAAACCAAGCAGTAAGAAACAGGCCAACAATATAGACCCTGTAGCCCAACTACTTTCTAAGAAACTTACCAAACAGGAAGAAGAAGCATATGGGTTGTCGTACCATGCGGAGAAATTACAGAATGGAGTTCATTTAAGATCGTCTAAAATCACTGTCCATAAACCAACGGTTCAGGCCAAAGTGAACGGTGTTTTGAACCAGCTAGGTATATCTACAAGACCTGCTATAGTGACCGAGAAGGTGGTGAAGAAATTCGAGACTCTTACTGACGCGATTGTGACATTGTTGGAGACCAAGAAACAGATCGATAAAATGGAGGCTGAATTAAAGGTGATTTCAAAGGCATGAAGGTGGTAGTTAGGTAATAAATGTATGTATATTAATGACGGTTAGACAAGGTAAAAACGTAAGCGCGCTATGAATAATGGGGATAATTAACGTTTGAAAGCATGTAGGTGGTTAGGCAATAAATGCATGGTAACTAAGGGAATGAACGGATGTGTACACGCATCTACATCAGTGAACGCAAAGTAAAACCTAAGCGCTATAAATAGTGGAGACGATTAATATAGTTTAGTAAACTCAGTGCCTCCCTCCTCACAAGGAGGAACCTGCAACCAATTGAGGTTATCGTATTCAGCCTCGCCTTCAATGATATGAAACACATAACCGTATCTAGACACCTTCGATTTATTAGCATTGGATTTATGGAGGATGGAGTGATTGATCAAAACCAACGAACCCTTCTTACATTCCACCAGCTTATAATCGGCCTCATTATCTTCAAAAGTAACAGTGGCAGTTTCCACAGGGATGAAATTGCATCCCTTTTTTCCGCCTTCAACCTTCACGAATCTTTTATTAATCGGAGACAATTTGTGAGAGCCAGGATTGTACATCAAGCACCCGTTGTTTACCGTGCAGTCTTCTAATGCAAACCAGAACCCAATTGCAGTTTGGGGATTTGTAAAAAGAAAACAACCGTCTTGATGCGGAGGCACCTCTGCACCAATACTTGGCTGCTTGAATATCAACATCGACTGCAAAATGCGAGGATCTTTAAACTTTAAAGACTTTGCGATATTCTTTATGGCATCGCTAGTAGACATTTTGGCAAATGGTTTACTTTTAGAATGAAGATCATGTCCTATTTTATTTACAGCAAGATCTTTTCTGGTAAGAAGCTTTCCTGATTCTTTATCTATGGCATCTGGCTCTAAAAAGTAGGCTATTTTATCCGAGGAGTTCAAGAAATAGTCATCACCTATGTGGTTATCATCATCGGTTGTGAATTGAGTCATTGGGTGTTTGCTGATATCTAGATCAGTGAGTAGTTTCTTTGCTTCCAGCATTAACCCTGCAACCTCATCATCGCCTAGAAATCCAGGTAACACGAGACATCCATCGCGGTCAAACTGCTCGAGTTGCAGATCGCTAAGTCCTTGAGAGTATGCCATTTTGCCTTTATGTTATTGTGGCCACCATTAATATCGACCCAGATCATAACTAAGAAGGAAAGATAAGATCAAGAAAGACATCCGACTTTTCGTTCCGGGGAAAAAAGAACAAAAATTGCTAACAAAACCAAAAGATGTCTTATCAGTCTTCTCCTAGATGTCGGACATGAGACAACCTATTAGCGAACAAATAGCAAAATGAGAACCGTGTGTATATTTAATAGTTTATATATTCAATAAAAATGACCGAAATATATCCATAATTGTACCAATCATACAATTCCTACCGCCTTTAAGAACTTGAGGGCAATTGGTCCAAGACTAAATCCTCCGACTCGAAACGCAAGAAGTTTAGGAGACATAATCTTCTTGAAAATAGCAAGAATCAGGAGGATTGCATGACGACGGAACCATCTTAAACTCAAAGGTCTAGGAATAAGAACCTTCAATTGACCGAATTTCAAGCGAACATAGGCATCCAAAGAAGCATTGGCTGGGACAGTGATGTCTTGATACCCACTGAGCTTCTCGTGGAGGATGTCGGGGTGATTAGTGATAATTCCTTTCACGAAAGGGAAATTTATCGCCCAATTCATGTCGTTCTGATTGTTCACAGTCCAAAGATACAAAAAGGTTTTCTTGGTTTTGATGTGCAGATTGAAAAGTTCCTTGAAAGCGTCGGTTTCTTTAGCATCATAAATGAGTTTATCATCCCATGTGGTAAAATGGAGCAACGAAACACCGTTTATCCTGTCTTCTGGTGCAACTTTGGTCTCGTCATCTGATACCTGTAAAATCTTGAGTGCTAATTCAGGCGAGAACGTAATCAAAATCTTTTCAAATCCGGAGAAAAGCTTATTTTCAAGAATATAGTTGTACTGGTCAAGGTTCCAGAGCCCTAGAATAAACCTTTCGGACCAGTATTTCAAGTCCTTTTTTGGATTGAACAGTACAAGCCGTTTCTGGACCAACAGTAAAATCTCTAAGGGGTTGATTCTTTTGATGTCCAACATAATCTTAAGTCCATCATTATCGGCCTTGATAAACCATTCCAATAGGTCATTAAAGGTTGGCATTACCTCATGTGGCTCTTTGACCGTGCGTAGCTTTTTCAATTCGGCTACTGTAGACTCACGTATATTGAGGCTCTTGTCATAGACACGCCCAGTCTGCACGTCATGACATATCACAATGTCTCTATCTTTAGTGAACTGCAAGTCAAGCTCCACAACATTGGCGCCTGCGTTTCGAGCCTGTGTGAATGCAAGAAGTGTGTTCTCAGGGTATGCACGCTCGAAGCTGCAGAGTTTGGTTAGTCGGGTTGTTGCTGATAGCAACCCCGAAGGGGTTTCTTTTTCCAGCCGATTTAGGCGCTTAACTTGGCGCTTAACTAGGTGCTTGAAAATACATACCCACGGTGGCCAATAGTTAAAGGCTTCTCCGTCTTCATTTTACTCTGTATATATATGTTTATACAGACGTCTATCTATAGCATATATGCTGTCAGGGAAGAAGAGCGGACCGGATTCCAAAATGGATTTTGTGTTTTCGCAAAAAAGGGATGAAATACTCAACCGAAGAGAAAAAAGGTTTGGGCACGTGTGGAGACAACATAAATCAGAATAGAATTTTTTGACTTATGAGACAGAGAACCTTGATATGGTATGTTGTCAATGGGCGACCGAGCTCCAGAAAAGCGTAAAGGGAAGACTTATAAAGAAAAGTAAGAAAATACGGCGCTGCCTGCACGCCAGCTCGCAAGACAGCCTGCAAGCACTCAATATCTTCTGCAATGGCTACAGAGATCATGCGAGCATCTTCTGCAAACAAAGGAATTGACAGTTTGGGTGGTGCATACGCAGCACTTGAAGAAGTAGACATCCCCTGTAACAAACTTACAGTTGCTGCACTTTTTGTGTTTGCCGCAGTTGATCTTGCGACAATGATTCTTGCTGTTAATCACAGTTCGATCTGGATGCTGGCAGCATATCCATGAACGTGAAATATAGTCGGTCATATCATCTGACATGGATGTGTACATGTGGTGGTTGTGTAATCATGAAGATCTTACAATTACATAATGGTTGGGAAGTGCGAATCTGGGAGTATGGCTATATTTAAGGAGTTTTTCAGTTTCATCCAAGAAAATTTTGTATCAAAGGAAATCCTTCAAGCAGTGGAAAATCCTGAGAAGTTGGTTTTCCAAACAATATTCTATTGGTTTTGACATTTTTTATCTAACTCCCGATACGGAAATTTGATAGGCAGAGACCCAAATAGGAAACTAAGAAGGAAACGGAAAATTCCGGATGCAGAGTACGCTGCGGTTTCTGCCCTCATCTGTGATTGGCCAGCGGTAAGTGGGCAAAATCCAAGTTTCTGGATCTGGGAAAGGGAGGCTTTTTGTGGTTTGTTACAAACAGCAATTAAATTTATTTTATATTAGCGGCATAATATTAGATGTTTATGAAGCAACGCAAAGCACACATCTATCTAATCAAGACAGGTAGAGATTACAACATTGACAGACTTTAAATATGAATATGTGCTCCTACCAAGCTAGGAGGATTTAGTAGAAAATAAAATTAAATAAACAAATTAAAAGTAGGAGAAACTAGACAGAATAAACAAATAAATAAAATTCAGCGAACTTATTTGGTGACCTTAGCGACCAAAGCTTTGAATTTGGCAATCAATTTCTTGATGGTAGATTCCTTAGCTGGAGCAGCAGGGGTTTCAGCAGCGGCTTCAGTAGCAGCAGGAGCTTCCTCAGTAGCAGCAGGGGTTTCAGTAGCAGGAGCTTCAGTGGTTTCAGCGGCAGCAGGGGTTTCAGCGACTGGAGCAGCAACTGGCTCTTCAACTTTCTTGGTGGCTTCCTATATATTTGTTAGTAACTAGAAATTGCAAGCTAAAAATAAGCGCCGGGTTCTGCAACAGTCAGCCCGGGACAGAAACACATACGACTTCAGACATTGTGGGATATGTTATTATTGGAAAGATATAGATTTATATGACGATAAGATATATTCACAGAATAAGAGAGAAAAGAAAGAAAGGAGATACAAATTAGATTAAAAAGTGCAAAAAAAAAACAGGAATTAGTGGCAATTTATATACTTTTTTTTTTCTCATCCTATTCTTCTTCTTCTTTTGGCTATCATCATTCTCTTTATTATACTTTCTGACTATTTTACTGTAAGCAAATAAATCTTTTGTTTTGTTTTGTTTTGTTTATTTTTATCTTGCATGTAAAATTTTTTCTCTTAATCTTGTCGTGTTGGGATCATCCTGTTGTCATCCTTTGATCATAGTCCTCAACCATTCTTGTTCTGTTTTGTGTTGTTTTACAATTCATCAAAGTGTGGTGATCCAGCCCACTGCTAACTTATTTTGCAACTAGGATATCAGATAGTCGTTGGCCTACACATATCTTGGTCTGTTTTATTTCCGTGTAGATATTATTACTAGCATATGTAGCCTAAAACACATCAGTCAAATCTGACTTTGGTCTTATCATATCTTATTGTATTGACTGAAATTAGGAAGTGTTTCGCCTCCTCTCTATCTCCCTATCCCTTAATTGGCAAGCTAAATTTTTTGCTGTTTTTTGAGATTGTCGTTTTTAGCCTGTGCTTATTTCTTTACCACAAAAATGGCTTGCCTGCAAATTGTGTGTTGTCTTTTTTCTGCAGAATCTAGACAGTACGTCACGTGCAAAGCGGTTTATGGGAATACATGTGACACGTGACAAGACGCTAACCCTATATCGAGAAATAATCCATGTGACTAGTTCAAGAGCCCTATATTGATCAAAAGCTGTCTTAAGCATCTCTGTGTCGCCAAGTCCTCCTTTAACGTCAACTGGAACGTATTGTCTTTTAAGGCCTCCGGCAACCTAACTGCCAACGCATTTCGCGCCTCCAAATTATCTGACAATCTCAAGTAGCACCTCACCACATGTTTCAACAACCGTGCAGTCTGGTGTTTAGCCAAGTTGCTCACCATTCCACCCAACACTTCAGAAACTGCAGTGAACCTGTCGATTGTTTGGCACACGTAGTTTAAACCGTTATCATCAAGTAGAATCTTTTGTAAAATGAAGATTGCCACTGTTTTCAGAAGTTCAGTAGATGATTCCATAATTTTCAAACAAAGCGGAATGATCTCCGTGGTTAGCAAAAATGCTATCACGTCCGGCGTATCGTTCTTTACCAAGGCCCCGATCACACCCAATGACGTCAATCTCAAATATTCGAACGATCTTGAACGTGACTCTGTGTTGAGGAATGGATACAAGAATAAAGGCAAGTGGGCCTTCAAAAACAAACCTCGGGTTTCTGGATGCGAGGCGACGCACTGCAACAATGCTAACGCATTGCATACGCGGTTCAGTGCTTGTGATGACAAGTTTTGTGGCGAGAGCAAAGGATATATGCTAATGATTTCTTCCAACAATGAGGTCATCACACCGTAGGAATACCATAGTACCAAAGCCAAGTCATCGTACTGTTCTCTTTTCTTTCCAAGTTCTAGGAGTGCTTGCTCTTTGTTTGGGCCATACGTTAACTCAATGACCCACTGATATACTTTACGGTCTTCTAAAGCTTGCTTGACCATTCCACCTTGGCCGTTGTTGCCAACTTGCACCGGCATGCCTGGGGCATTCCCCACATTGGTGTTATATTGGTTAGTCCCCGGTGGCACTACAATGTTTGCTGACGACGAGGATACAGGTGGATGCTGCATGTATTGCTGCGGCTGCTTGGCAAACAAAGCTGCCCTAATAGGATCCATATACTGCAGCTGTTGCAGTTGCAGTTGTTGTTGCAGTTGCAGTTGAGGTTGTTGTTGTTGTTGTTGCTGCAGGTTGTACATTTTTCAAATTCTTTGTTGCTTAGCGTGAATAATCAGGTATTGTTGACAGTTGCTAGGATATTTTGCTAAGCTCTGATAAGCGGTTAGATTTACCAATGATTTGGTTGCCAATGTGTGATTTCAGCTTCGGTTTCTTTTTTCTTTTCGAAAGCATTCTCCAATCGCTCGCTGCAAAAAAAGAAAAACTTCACTTTTGGCGGATATTGCGAAAAACTGATCGGTTTTGAGGTCCAATCAAAAGCCGCTAATGTTAGGGTGTTTGTTGCTAAGAGCCGAAAATGCATGCATATCGGAACATGAACACAGCTGCTGGAAAGAGGTTAATGATTTAGCAGACTTATATTAGACATAATATAATAATAGATAAAAACAGATAAAGTGAAATGAAAGTGTAAAACAAAATATATCTAAACCCAGATCGAACTGCAAGTAATAGTCTATAGACTATCTTCTCTTAAATCTCGACAACAAGTAGACCGTAGATCCGCAGAATCTAAACCCGGCAAGAACAGCGACCAACCACAAAATGACAGTCAAATAGGTGGTAGCGTTGGTTCCTGAGGTTGCATCATCATCTGTAACCTTCTTGGTCTTTGGAACACCTCCAGTGTTCATCACAATGGCAATAAGTGCACCGTTAGTAATACACCACACCAAGACGATCATGGATCTCATGAACGAGTAGTAATCTTCTTTTGCCTCTCTTCTCTTGGCCTTCTCTGCGCGTTCTCTCTGTAGTCTCTCTTCTTCTGTTTTAGGTTCTGTAGGTTCGGAACCGTCATCAATTACGGTACTAATCAATGCAGCTTCTTTTTCAAAGAGTTCATCAACCTCCTCTGCGGTGGTTGGAATATCAATCACAATACCCTTACCATTCTCTGCTTTCTTCACACTTGAAAGCCCACTTGCCGATCCATCATCACCTTTAGTTCCCCAAGAAATATCATGGATATTACAGAATGCATACACATTCAAGACATTGATGTACATCGGCGACATAAGCAAATACTGGGCAAAAGACGTCAACATGTGCCATGGCTGGAAGTACATAAACGACGACACAAAGTAAAGAATGTAAGTCGATCCCATCGAGACACACAAGTCTCTGAAAGTAGAGTTCTTCAAGAAGGCACTTGCTGTGACCTTCCCATTGTCGCTTTTCGCAGTCTTGATAATTTCCTTGATGGATTTCACGGTCAAGAAAATTGCACAGAACATCATGTACGCCATCATTATTGCATAAATTAATGTAACAAGCCAGTACGCTTTTCGCGCACCTTTCGGCTTGTTACCAAAAGCAAAAACGAAAACACTCATCGTGCATGCTATATAGAGCCATAACAAAATAACCGCAATAACTTTCCCTGGAGAAAAGTACATGTATCCGTCGTTGTCGGAAACCGATAACGTCAAGATTCTGAAAACCAAGAAGAACGAAGCAATAGAAAACCAGGAAAGGATCAAATTGATCAAATTGTAGAAAGATTGGAGAACCAAGAATATTTTTCTGACCAAGGAATGCTGAGATCTAAATATTTTAGGGAAGTGAACTGTTGAGTAGACGGCGGCAAAGAATGAACCATTCAACCATCTTCTTCTCTGCAAGATGAATTCGGGCAACGTGTCAGGAACATCAGTGGCCGCCAGCGCGCTTTTGACGTATCTGAGAACCCAGTTGCTCTCACGTTTCGTGACAATCTCAAAACATAAGATACGGTCCTCAGCCAAATACATATTATTGGTGAACAAATCATGCTTCTCCTCGGAATTATGCAAAGACTCACCCTTGAAGTATGCTTCTAACGGACCATGTCCTGCAACATCGTTCTGCAAGGCTTTGAATCTGTACGCCGAGAATGCACCCGGCAACACTGAAATAAACCCGAACGTTGATTCGGTCGGCTTGTCTAAGATGTTGGACATCTTGTACTCAAAATTCTGCGAGGCAACCAATAATCCCGAGAAAAACCCGTTGTAAAGGAACTTTCCTTTTGGACCCAACATGGCCTTGATTTCTCCGCACGCACCTCCAACATTTGGGTCGTTTTTAAACTCTCTCCACAAATGGTAGATGGACTTCTTAGTTGGCTGCGTCCCCGCATCAAAAAGAACGATGACCTCTGGCTGCAATGCAGGTGCAATGGCTTGGAAACACCAACGATGCGAGTTAATTTTCTTCTGGTTTTTTTCTTTGAGCGCAAAAATCAACTGCACTGGTACGACATTGTCGTATTCCAAGTGAACCGTATCTGTGACGCTTGAAATATTAGCCAAGGTCGTGTGCTCGTACAAATGACATGTTACGTCTTTCCCAAACACTTTCTCCTGGGCAAATCCGTGTTGATACACACCAAGATTGGCGAGTAACGCACGTGAACGAGGATCGATTTTGGTACGACCATCACTGACAACGGCAACCACAATTTTTTTCCAACCGTCTGGACCCCAAGTGTCGTTGTTTTTCTTCGAGCAGATGTATCTGATGTTGTCAAAGATACCTTTCAAGGTTCTTCCTAAAAGAATGTCGTCCTCATTGTACATGGTAACCACAATCATCATCTCTACAGGGACTCTTGGGTTACGGAACAATTGTTGTCTGAGGGTAAATCTGTCAAAAAGAAATTTTTCTGGAGTAGAGGTAACCGCCGTGTACTTCATGCGCACAAATTCTGCAGCTTGACGTTCTTCGTTCTCGGATACCTTGTATTTCTGTGCCAATTTGTTAGGGATAGGACAATCCAAGGCCAAATTCCCCAAAAAGAGCGCGCTTGCATTTAATTCCTGGTCATCCTTATCTTCTCCCTCACTATCACTGGACCCGCCCATAGCTGCAGGATCGCCATTTCCAAATCCTGTACCGGTAGGTTCCTGTTCAAACCGTCCCTGAATTTGGTTCTGGAATGTACGATCTACCCCATCTCCGATGTTTTGGGACAAGAAAACACCCTGTCCAAACACATCGTTGGCATTAGCACCTGTTCGAGCAGCAGCGTTGAGGGTCAAAGGGTTCATCTGGTTGTCGAAAAGCTGAATCGAGCTGCTGGCAACGTTTGGGTTGTAGGAGTCGCCCACAATGGGGTTACTATAGTATCCCTGTTCAGCATCTTCGTTAAAAATGTCTGCATACACCTGGTTAGAGGAGCCTGTGGCATTGCGGCCAACATGGCTAGCCCCACCCGTACGGTTAGGAGGGTCGTAGAAGCCGCCTGCAGCGTTGTTGGCATTCAATGCATGGTTAAGGGCACTGTCCTCATCTGTAGGGTCATTGAATGGGTCAGATCTGAAGGGGTCGGAGACGTAGCCTGAATACGCGGTGGATTCGTAACTAGGGCGCAGAGTCGACTGCATTGATTGTGCGCCAAAGGAGGCAGTGGGATGGAGTGTTGGACCGGAAGGGTTAGGTGGTAAGGGGCGTCTTCCTGAGCTTTCAAATAAATTTGGCTGCTGCAGCTGCGTCTGCAGTGGTAAGTTGGCCAAAGGTACGTTATCGACATATTCTCCCTGCGCCATGGCAACGGGCTCATCTGTGTACGCTGTATTAGTGAACCTCGAGTTCAATGGAATGGTAGCATTGGACGGCTGGTAACTGTTAAGAGACGTTGCTGATAAATTTTGGTGGTGTGTTTGCTGAGGGATCTGAGGAATGGATAGATCATTTTGACTGTTGTTACGGCTGTTACCTGTGGGGAGATTTGAGTAACCTCGATTTCCACCGGGATAACTCATTGTTAGTGTTTAGCTGCGCGTTAGATGCTATTTGCCCGTGTCTGTTATACACAGCTGTTGCTAGGTAATGCTTTCTGCAATAAGTAAGCTGGAATGGTAAGTGGAAGCTCAAGAAATAGGAGCTGCGAATTGAACAGCAGGAGAAAAATCAGTTTTCCAGCGCGAAGAAAAGGTTAGTTAGACAGCGAGCGAGGTGGATGTTTTAAATCTACGAAAAAGCCTAAAGTGCGAAAAACTGAGAGGTATGACGTTGAGGCGATGAAACGGATCTGCTTCGCCTGCAACCAGAAAAAGCTGACAAAAAGTGACCTGATAGCCTGCTATATATATGACTATTATATAGAAAACATAACAATGAAAGTTAGAGGTCCTTGGATCTAAGGGCGAGAAAAGCACGCCAAAGGAAAGTAACCTGTGGCTGGATCTAAGGGCATCATGGTGAAAGATTTTCAGCCTCATTTAACCATGTTTGAGTTCCGTTATGGATGCCCGGGAAATTAAGTGTGTTATTCTTTCGCGGATCATAGATATGGGAAGCGATAAGAGCGGTGCTTATATTTGTAACAGAGAGGAGTAGCATACCTGGCGTATACAGTATTTTTTATTAAATGGAGTATATAAAAGAGTGTGATAAGTCAGACAAGTATCAATTAGAAACGTGCAATGTTAATTAAAAACATCTATTTGTAAGGGAATCGAAAAGCCACCAGATATCTATCATAATCCAATAGATCCAAAGGTGAAAAGCACATAGTAAAGACGGCAGTGCCGCTATTAAAATCGAACTGAAGGATATATTAAGAAAAGAAAATGCAGTAATCTAATAGTAAAGTTGTCTAAGTACAAATTCATCCAGATAAGCCAGAATAAATTCCATATAGAATAATAGCGGAAGGACATTACTTCCCAATAAGTCGTAGCAACAAGTAAGACACACACCCAATAACTCTAAACACCGCCATGAAGGCAACCGCATAAAGAATCACAGTAAGGAAGATCTGCTGTTTATGAGCAGAGGTACCTGTACACAACACAATGGCGACAATCGCAACATTGGAAATAAGCCAAGTGATAACCAACATAGATCTCACCCAAGCGTAATAGTACTTATGGTCGTCAGAACTCTTGGCAACTTTGCCATCTGATTTAGGTGTTGGCATTATCAAAAGTTCGGCCTCTTTTCTATAAGCGCTGTCAATTTCCTCGTCGGTGGTAGGAATTTCAATTTCGAATGTACCTGCTGCAGATTGTTTGACGACCCCTAAATCTGTTTTCACTCCATCGTCACCTTTTGTTCCCCACGAAATGTCATGCACATTACAGAATGCATACACATTTAATATGTTGATATACGTTGGGGAAAGAAGCAAGTACTGAGCAAACGAGGTCACCATGTGCCAAGGATCAAGGAACATGAGCGATGCAAGGATGTATAATGCATACGTAGCACACACAGAAACCGTTAAGTTTCTAACATACTCTTGACTAAGCAAATCAACAAAGGAAACCCCATCTCCTGCCGCCTTTTCACGATCAATTGTACCGACAACGGTCTTAACAGAAAGTAAAATCGTAGCAAGAAGCATGTAAACCATACAGATAGCAAAAAAGATCGTCATAATTAAGTACGACTTCTTAGCGCCCTTAGGAGAGTTACCAAATGCAAAGATAAAAGCAGTCACGAGTGCGGCCACGTAACACCATAATAACACCACAGCAATGACCTTACCAGCTCCAGGGAAATACATAGTATCACTTCCCATAGCCTTGGTCAAGATTCGGAACACCAAGAAATACGAACTCAAGGAAAACCATGAGATGATCAACGAGACAAAATTGTAAAAGAATTGAACCAAGAGAAACAATTTCCGGAAAATGTTATGTCTTGATCTAAACACTTGGAAGAAATGGAAACAACTGAAAATGGCGGCAAAGAACGAACCGTTTAACCATCTTCTTCTCTGAAGAATAAACTCAGCCAATCCATCTGGGACATCTGTTTCGGCGGTTGCTGCTTTGACATATCTAAGCACCCATTTGGAGTCACGTTTGGTAACAATTTCAAAACATAAAATACGATCCTCGGCTAAGTACATATTAGAGGTGAAAATCCCTGCGTCAGTACTGTGCAAGGTTTCACCCTTGAAATATGCAGATAAAGGCCCATGCCCTGTAATATCGTTCTGTAAAGCCTCGTAACGATATGCAGAGAACGCACCTGGCAACACAGAAATGAACCCAAAAACGGACTCCGTAGGCTTATCCAAGATATTGGAGATTTTATACTCGAAGTTTTGGGCGGCAACCAACGGATTCCGTAGCAACTTCCAATGAGGACCCAACATCGCTTTGATTTCTCCACAAGCACCTCCGACGTTCGAGTTACGATCGAATTCACGCCACAAGTAGTACAAGGATCTCTTTGCTGGCTCGGTACCGGCATCCAAAAGAACCACAACTTTAGGCTGCAAAATAGGACCGAATGCCTGGAAACACCAACGATGCGAGTTGATTTTCTTTTGATTCTTTTCCTTCAAACAGAAAAGCAACTGGATTGGACAGGTATTTTCATTGGTTAATTTGACCACCCCGTCTTTCACACTGGCGATACCCAAAAGAGTGGTATATTCGTACAAATGAGCAGTGACAGGTTTGTCATTAACCATGTTCTTAGCAAAACCATCCTGGTAGACACCCAAACAGGCAAGTAAGGCTCTGGCTTTAGGGTTGATCTTAGTACGTCCATCACTAACAATGGTAACCACGACCTTCTTCCACCCCTCAATGCCCCAAACCTTGGACTTTCTTTTGCTGCATAAATATTTGATGTTGTCAAAAACACCCTTTAAGGTTCTTCCCAAAAGCACATCATCTTCATTGTACATAGTCACAACTACCATCATCTCGCAGGGAGCTCTTGGCGGTTTGAAAAGCGGCTGACGAAGCGTGAATCTCTGCAAAGAGAAATCAGTTGGATCCGAGGTTGCGGCAGTGTAACGCATGTAACAAAACTCACGCTCTTCATGTTTAGTCTTGTATTGTTTAAGCAAGTCATCGGAAACAGGACAATCGAACACCAAATTACCCAAGAAGTCTGCTAATCTCTTTTTGGTACGTCCTGCATGGATTTCTGCAGGGTCGCCCTCCTCTTGGATGTACCCGGAAAGACCACCTGTAGTCATGCGCGAGAGATGCGTCCCCCCTGTGGCCTGTCCCTCAAACGGGTTTAAAAGCCCACTACCGCCGGTTGCCATGGCAGCAGCTGCAGCAGGACCACCCATCATCGATCTGCCGCCGGTGCCCTGCATAAGCATCGACTGCGTGTCATCAAGAAAGGTGTTTGTAGGATAGTAGTCGCCGTTGACCGGCAAGTTCATGTACTCGTCTTCAGATAACGACTGGTTGGAGGTAAATAAGTTCAGGTAGAACCCTGCTCCATTATTAGGTGGATACAACGAGGCACGTAAGTCATCTGGGTTGTCAAAATTCGGGTTTTGAAGGCCTTCTCCTAACTCACCTGGTTTTTCAAACCCACTGTCATATGTGTACAGCGAGTCTCCTGTTAAGGCTGCACGTGCAGCATCACGCTGCTGTTGCACTGCTGCAGGCTCGTCATAGAAACGCGAGTTGTCAACCTCATCCAAGGGGATGTTAGGGATCTCGTGGGTGTTGCTATGTGTCGGTTGGTAGTCGTTGCCTTCATGTGACTGTCCCACGTTTAAGGGCTCTGTCTCTTCAAAGTGGCCTTTATTAATGTTACTCATTTTCTCGGTATGTAGGTCTGCAGGAAAAATGCACCTCTTGCAACTGCTTTGAGGGTGTTGGTGGTTGCAGGCTTGCGAAAGAGAACTGAGGTTATGTCACCAGAGGAATCAATTGGAAGCTCAGAATCTTTGATATATAACAGGATTTAGAAAAAGGGAACAAAACGATACGTATTTAAAAAAATATTGCTCTGGCTAGGGAATAGCCAATGTAATAAGATTTGTCTGTCTAAGGAATCTTAATGTGTGTGTGTTTCACGGTATAATTGTTAGAAACCACCACTTGTTAAGTTAAAAAAAGTAACATTTTTCTGTTCTTCTCCAGGCGGCTCAGGCACGGAAACCTTCTTGTGGGCCCCATTTTGTGGGACCTCCAGGCGGAAGTATATCACGTGAGGCATGTTTCATGCTCAAACACCCATCCCAGATGTGATTATAGTTTTCCAAATTACCTAACTATGGGAACAACCAACTTGAATTTTTACTCCGGCAGGGGTTGGGCAGATGGAAAAAAGTGTGAGGAACAATGATGGATACTTATAAATAACTTGTGTGGGTGTGCACAGCCCACAGAAGCTACGCTAAGGTATGTATTATGATATTGTGAGCGGTCCATTTTTTGTAGCGTGTTAGATGTTCTCAGGAATCTATTATTATTTTTATTTCCAGTTACAGTAATTCAGGTTTTATTCAGTCGTATTGTAAGATCGTAACTATATATAGCATTGTTATGTAGATGTATGTGAGAAGCACTACATGTTGAATAGCAGTTATCTGCAATCAAAATAAGATGCTTGAGCTTAGACTGGGCTTATGTGTTAAGCCCGGTGCTGTCTTTATATTTTCATGTACCAAATATACGGATTTATAGATCAATTTTTACTCCGTTTTTAATGGTAATTGCGCTGAGGAGTATGAGGGGAAAGAATAATTAGAGAAAGAAAGAGATCACATGAGATTAAAATATATGTAAAGAAACCGAGATGAGTGGGGAAATGAACAGAACAACATGCTGGATGGCTCACTTTTGGACCCAACGAAAGACCATCGAATCGAACTGGGCTTAAGAGATAATAAGCCCGAGATGAGATTTAAGCCTGCTATTAGTTCCATGTACCTTAAGGATGGGTCGTAATTTACGCTTTGAAGTGAGTTGAGTTTGTAGTGATCAGGGAACGGGTAGATGATCGGCCTACGTCTGTATAAGCGGATCAAAGAATGCGGTTGAATTCCATGCGCCATAAATGCGGATCTTAAGGGTCTATTGTTATTTCAACTTTTTCTGGCTCCGCCCATCGAACTGGCAAAAGTTGGCGTACTCAGGCGGCTCCAGGGGGGGGGAGGAAGAAGGAGCGGCCTGGGGTGGGCAGTTTTGGGTGGCTTTTTGCCGAGAGCCGCTCGTAGTTAAGAGTGATTAAGAGTGCTCAAGAGGATGATAATAAGCCACGTTACCATGTAGCATAACAGTCTAAACTCATTCTTTGCTTGAATTCATTCTTTATATGCCCTATTACCTGGACCGTTTGTTTACAGCAATATCTACATCAATCATCATTCTCCCGATCATGCACGTCAGGCAATTTCAAAATCTACAGCCTTTATTGTCAAGTCCTGCTTCTTTATTGTATAATATACAGCGGCGAGCATATGTGCTGGTGAAAGGCATTAGGAGGAGACGGACAGATATAGTTAAATATAAATATAAATAAATAAATAAATATAGTTAGATAGATAGACATATACAAGTGGAAACATGAACGAAAATAAATATAAGAAAACTATATAATATAACACGCATCGATCCTCTGGATATCTTGATCGTCTAAACATCCTCATCCTCAACCTCACTGGTTCATCTGGTTGGTGATGTCGAGATTCTCTGCGAGTCTCTGAGTTAACAACTTCAACTCATTGCTGCTAGCAAATGGGTCTCCTGGATAATTGTTCATGTTGATATTATTATTGAAGTTGTTGTTGTTATTGTTGTTGCTATTGTTGTTATTGATCACCGTGTTACTGCTGTTAATATCAAGCTGAGCCTGCGGAACAAAAGAGTATAACTGTCGTCTTAATTCACCAATACAGTTGTCTGACAACTGGAACTCTCCATTCATAGCTGCGCTGATCACAGCTGACAAAAGAGTCACTTTCTTTGAGGCACTCAAGTTCTTCAAATTCACTGCACTGTGCCCATTGGACCCGTCGTCCATGCTGTTGCTGCTTTCGTTGGATAGAACCTTTGGCAGGGGCATGGTCGATGAGTTCTTGGAGCTTCCGAATTGAAGAGCACTAGCAATAGAGTCAGACTTGCTAAGAGGCTCTGTTTTGATTATTGGGGAGTTGAAACTGCCTGCTCCGCCGCCAATACTTCCACCAGCTTCGTTGTTGCTCATAATCATCATCATAGGCGTGGCTGAAGACCCAGAGTCTCCGTCGTTCAAGCTGGAAACCTTCCGCTTCTTGGAATACAACGTGGCAAAAGACTTCGAGTTGTCTGGGATAGTGATCACCGAAGACATATTCCCCTTCTTCACAGGAGGGGAGTAAAGCAGATTAGTGGCATATTTGGTCATATTCAGGTTGTAGCTTAGCTGTGCCATTGGTGAGTCCGATTTTGTCGAAAGACTGTTGTTGTTGGTGAACGCAGACAGATCAAGATTGAACATCGATAACTTGTTGTCGTTAGAATCAAGCTGGCCCTGAGACTGCGACTGCAACTGTGGATCTGTGAAGTTGAAATCCGTGAATAGAAGACTGTTTTTGTTGTTGTTATTGGCGTTGTTATTGTTGTTGATGTTCATATTGTTTGGTTCGCTTGTGAAGTCGAATTTTGTGTGGTCAAACAACGAATTCACCTGAATATCTCCATTGGCATTCGCGTTGCTGTTCATATTATTATTATTGTTATTAGAATCTTTAAATCCAAAAAGCAACGACATGTCGTTATCGTTCTGAATATTGAAAGAGTCTGTAAGAAAATTAGAGTAGTTATCAAATATGTTATTGATGTTCTGTCCGTTGTTGACGTTCATATTATTGTTATTGTTATTGACGTTGTTGTTGAAAGTCGACGGTATTCCTAAGGAAGAGTTCTGGTTCAAGGTGGAGTTCGAGTTAGAACGCGTGCGAGGCAATCCCTCGTTGGTCATGTTGTTGTTTGCGTAATCATTCATGTTATTGGTGTTGATCGTCTGGATAATTGGTGCAGAGGACACGGCAGCTGTGGCAGCTACAGCTGCGGCAGTAGCCGCAGCTCCTGTATTAGAATCGTCCTCGTCATCGGCATCCTCGTCGTTATCGTCACCATCATCATCATCGTCATCTCCCATGTAATTGTTATCGTCTACGTTACTATTAGTCATGGAATTACTACTGGTGCCGCTGCCACCGAGGGAACTGCTGGCGTTACCGCTACTGTTTTTGCTGTTTTTGCCTTTGTTGTTGGTTTTTGGCTCCCATTCTTCGATGATACATGCGTCAACCATCTCTGTAGGCGTAGAGTAGTTCAAGAACTTGTCCTCGGTCGACAAGCTTGTCAAATGGTCAAGTTGCCACTTGTTCTGCACATTTAATTGTTGGATCATCTGCATGAGCTTGAATTCAGAGTTCTTGAACTCTGTAGCAGTGTTTATTGACAACGAAGCCGTCAGATTCACACCGTCTTTGTCGCGGTTTCCCCAGTTCGAGTTGTCGTTGTTTGCGCCGTTATTGTTTGTAACAGACGCCAAATCGGGTGTAGCAGAGTTGTTTCCTCCGTTATCAAACTGATACGACGCATAACAATCGAGATCAATCACATCTGCGCTGATCCAGGAGTTCCGGATCACCTCAACAGAGACATTTCCCCAGGCGTTCTTGATCATGATCATAGCATCAATCAAAGAGATGTTGTATTGGTTCGCGTTCAATGGAGATTTGTTGCTAGAAAGCTTCAACTGAAGACTAAGAGCAAGTAAATACTGTTGGAGTCTATATAAAACCTTGAATTCCCTGAAGATTCCAAGCTCTAAAGGCAGGGTTCTTTTACGTTTCGAAATAAGGGGATCATCATACATATTTTTCAGCAGCTGCGACTGCAGCTGAAGTATAATACCGTCGTCGTTATCAGGATCATTGTGGATAAATACAAGCCTGATAAAGTCAAGCTTGATATTGACCACACGATGACTGGCAGAATCGTCAAGAATAAGCACAATATGACGATTACTTAGGGATAATCGCTTGTCCAAGGTGGCAAGCCAATCGGCAAACGAAATAGACGTTAGCCAGGCCTTTTTGTTGCTTTTGTAGCTGACTTCGTATTTGTTTGCGATCTTTGTAGGCGGTTTTCCGCCAAAACAGTTCATGTTTTCGTAATGGCCTACAATTAGAGGTTCGAGCTTCTCGGATCCGTTTGCGTTGGTCGTCAACAACACAGACACTCCGTTACGATTGTGGAAACAAGAATCGTTGCCGTTTGTGCTGTTTCGAAGTGACTGGTCAACAATCTGTCTGTCCAAGGGGAGTTTAAAGTACAAAAAGAGCTCATCTAACGCAAAGATATCCTTTAACGGAAACTGCTTGAGAAACTGCTTCAATTGCAAGCGTTCTGAGCTCAAGTTCCAGATTTTGGCTGGCTTTTTGAGCTCGTCCTCTAAATTGTTGAGGTTTACGTTCATTTTGTTGAGGAAATGGTTACACCATTTGTGGGAGAATTCGCCATTCCCCTCTTTGCTGTTGACAGGCAATATCTTCCAAAGAGTGGTGGCGGAGTTCTGTATTATGGAGATGGTGATTGGAATACCGTCCCAAACCGACTGGCAGATCCATTCGTTAAGAATCTCTCTAAGAAGCACGTTTGAGGGCTTTCTTCGCCTGATGAGCCGGAACTCGTGCTCTTTGAGGGCAATCAATTCGTTCTTTTTGGATAAAATACGTGATATGGTGGTCTGGGAGGGCGGCTTGGAGGTATGGTACTTCTTTTTGGCCCAGTTTGCCAAGTCAGCCTGGGTCATCTGAGGGCTGGCTTCGGCCATCAAGCAGATATCGATCTTCTGCTTGATGGTGTAGCCCATCTTTTGCATGCTCATTTTATTCTAGGTTTTGGCATTCAGGGGTGGAGTAGCTGACAATAAAGATTGAGCTGGTTATTGTCGAGTGTCACTGGAACAGGATTCTGTACTGGTTATACGCGGTTCTGCAGCCAATATGTCAGGTTCAGATTCAGGTTATGTAAGGACTTCTGCACGGGTAGGTTAGTAAAGGAGTCTTTTTGCAAAAACGTGAGACTTTTTTTTTTATTTTCTGGCTTTATTTTCTCGTTGCTAGTGGTAACCACTTTACAAAATATTATCCAATACACAACTATCGATTGTGAGCAATGATGGTATGCAATGATGGATCCGAGGTCCAACTCAGACAATTATGAGTATGTAATCCAAAAATCAAAAATAATGGTTGCAATATTCCAAATAAAACAAAGCCGGAAAGGAACAAGTCACAAAGCCGTGAACTGAACAAAACCCAAAAAAAATCTCATACAAAACAGCTAAAGAAAAACTGCCGGTTGAGTGATGACATTTGTATACGTACGGTGTGTAATTATAATACAGATAGGCGCAGAGAGTGGGCTTGCGGTGAAATGGGCAGCTCTGTTTGGCTGTTAGTGCACAACTATGTATATTGTATTTCGGCTTGTTGTCTCTTCTAGATCAGGCTGACCGAATCTGATAATCCAATCCGAGAGATGCAAAAAAAAAGATGAGCACAAGCCAAGCGTGATTTTTTCGTGGGCTAGGCTGATCGTCGGTGGGATAATCTAGACGGAAGAATGCGAGGAGTTAGTGCTGGAGATGCTGCAAGAGGCCTTGTGGTTTAGCTTGACGGGTAGGTCCAGGAAGGCGAGAGTTCAGAAGTTGTCGGGCTATTGAAGTCCTTTTATTTGAGTTTCTCAGTGCTCTACCATCCAAATTCCTGAATGATATTTGTGTGCGAGGATCGAAATTAGGCTGCAAAAAAAATGGGATGATTTTATATGCAATATGCAGCGCAGCCGGGCATCTATGTGCAGCTATATGTATCGTAGGTGTGATATGTGCGTCACTCTAATGGCGGTCACTCTCAGAGACTAAGGGTGTAGTATATGCCGGTATGTGTGAACCACTCGTTGTGGGTGTTGGTGTCTCATATTGCCAACCCACAAAGAGTAAGACAGGTCGGCAAGATGGCGGAAGATCTCGTTCTAGTGTAATACATACTGTGTTATTTTTGCGATAAAGAGATTGTAGGATGGAATCATAGCATTGAAATGTGTTGGTAGTTGTTGTATCAGCAAAGCTGCCTGGAGCTCATTTCCTTTATTACCGTCTTGACGGACCGCAGACAGTCTGTTGCGACTCCATTTGATTTTCTGGATCATGTAAAACATGCATGGTGATATCCCATAATTGCGCAAATGTCCCCAAAGCCCCTATAAATAGCCTGCACTCAACAGGAGGTTATGATTTTTGATGCCTTACGAGATAGTCCTAGGCCATCAATCCCACATGTACATTACGTGTCACAAACTAGACATTTTGGGTGAGCGATCAGATTTTCACTACGATGATCCATAATACGAGGAACTCTACTTTCACGTTTTATTAGCCAATCGAATTTACCATCGCTCTTTATGACCTTTGATCTTTGATCTGCTCTACGAATTTACTCTAACTACAATGCTGTAATTAGTGGTTATGTGTAGGTGATGGCATGAATTTATACTCTAAATACATACTGCAGTTATATAGCCTGTGGCAGGCATCATTTCGCTGTCCCATTTAGGTTTCTGTCCGCAGTTATTTTTGCGCATTTTGACTCCACGGTTATGGGATTTTTTGATTCACCCGTTTGGGTTCCATTGTTCCTTCGCCGTTCCACTTAGGAACCACTTTCATTGTGGGAACACACTCTCTCGCTGGTTATAGATCTATTTGATGGCAGATACTACAATGCAATTTTGCAGGGGACTAAGAATGGTAAAAACAGAGCGTCTATGCAGTCACATTAATGGTTTACCAATAAAATTCATCTATCTAGAAATTTCGGGTCGTTTTGGAGCTTGCTCTTGAACTTCGCCCACCATGCGTCCAAGCTCTTCATTGGCACCTTATTGTAATCGTCAACAAAACCCGCAAGATAATCGTACGCATTTGTAACAATTTTGTTGGCCAAAAGCATTGTCGCCTGGGGATTCCGGAGGGCTAAATCACTCGCGCTGACTGCAGAGGAAGCCCCCACAGATCCTGCAGCCGAGTCAGAATTCTGAAGCAAAAGCCGCCCGTTGTTTCCCGTGCCTGCCTGTGCCTGCCGCTCTATTCGGGCCTGTTCCAAGGCCTGTTCCGCCTGTAGCGTCGGTTCTATAGACACTCCAATTACCAAATCCCCCTCACTTACATTATTATCATTCCCAATCATTACATCCGAGTCGTCTATCATCATGTCGTCGCCGTTATTTCCCGCACCCATCCCTCTACCTGTAGAATTCTGTTCACGGGAAGCTCTGATCTTGAAAATCGCCAGCGGTTTGTCTTGTGAGAGCTTCCCGAGAAGATTGAATTTTGTTTGGCCTGGTAGTTGGAAATATATCAATGCGGTATAATTCGGGTCAAAAGGAGCATCTGGGAGCGTGAATATTGACACATGCGAAATACTCCCTGCGTTTGCCACATCGAACGCAAACTTCATTGTATCAACCTGTGTCGCTATCATCACTGGTACAAATCATTGCCGTTAGTACTTGATGGATCCATCATTAAAGTTTGGGGTATATGCAAATTCGATACTTACCAGGCCGTCCTGAACAAACGAGACCAAACATTGTTTCTACTGTTTCTTTTGGCCGTTAATAGTAACAATTCTGTTATTCTGCACGCATTGCAGTCACCATAGCAACCAGCAGCAGCCTGTAGCTGTTTTATAACGTAAATATTTCCTGGCCCTGCCAGAAATTTAATCCGGAGAGGGGGTACCCGGAAGGTTCTGGAACCTTCGCACAGTGTGACGCCGGGTACCACCTGGCTGGGCCGACCGATGAGCTGCCCAGACTTGGATTTTTTCAAGTATAAAAAAAGCAGGTGAAAATTTTTAGAGGCTACCTACCTAACCACTTCTCTCTTTCTAGCTTCTGGTAGTTCTTCTTCTTCTTCAATCAATGGACGATAAAGATTTTGATTGAATAGTTCTTGAACAATAATTCTTTGATCGATACCGTTGTCCTAGATCGAGAAGGATGTATTTTATACGCCCGGAGAAAGAGATCCAATACGCATTTCGCACTTCCATTCAAGAGTTTCTTGTACTGATGGATCCTGAGAAAGAGTTTTCTTCACATTTTATACTTAATGTATTATTGTAGTTTCGTATGTACTGCTACAAAAGTAGTGGCACAACCCCCTGCCAAAAGGTAAACCTTTGAATTATTGTCTTCACTAAAAAGCGACGTATAATCTCCGCAATTGCCATGTTCTCCCCAGCCCCACGCAACAACCAGCCCCGAGCTCAGTAATGTAACTCCATGTTCACTTCCAATTGCTATGAGTTTTAAATGACGATCAACACCGTCAGTGTCGAGCTGATTGTGTGAATTATTGCCCTTGGATAGTATATGCACGGTTGAGTCTTCGCTTTCCACATGTTTATAGATCACGTGAACCGATGACCACATTGGAAGTATCTCCACAATCCTCACTTTCTGCTCTAAGAGATGGCTCATATCGAGATCAAACTTTCCTAATGCTTTCACGATTCCAGACTCGTTGTATATTGTAGTGTAGTGTTTCCCTACCACATACTTTTCGTCTTCATTCACTGTTTGCCGCAAGTCAGTAGGCACGTAGATAATTTTAGAGTCTTTGGTATTCGCTATAAGATTCCCTTTATTGTTATATCCCCATCCAATTAGTCTTCCATCTTTCAACCTGACTGCTGTGTGGTTAATGGAAGATTGAAGATCGACAATCACGCACTCGCCACCAAGAGAACTTGAGTAATGTAATCGCTGCATAGTTTTCGATTGTGTGACATCTCTACCCTGGCCTAATTCTCCTTTGAGTCCTCGGCCACAAGAGTATATGTTATCGTTTGTATCAATAAAAACTGAAAATTCCCACCCACAGGAGATATCTTTCCAACGTACACCTACATGGTGCATAACTTCGGTGAACCCCTTTAAGAATGGTATGCATGCAGATGTTGGAGGTGCATCGGCACTGATTCCGCATTGTCCAAATTCGTTATATCCTGCCGCAAACACCCGGCCGCTCTCAAATAGCACCAACGTATGGTTGCCTCCACTGGCAATCTTTTTTATCTTTTCATCATGCGGGAGGTTACCGGTAACCTCTTCTAACTTCTCAAGATCGTTGTTATGCAGGTGGCCAAGCTGAAACTTTCCATTGGATCCACAAGAAAGTAACATGAACATCTCTAAGACGTTATCACCACTGGCACTATCTGCACTCTTCCTTTCATGATCGGAACCGCGTAATTTCTATACACAGCTAAAATGACAAAGTCTATTTATTCTGTTTGTCAGGTCTAGCATTCACGTTCTAAAATAAGAGAGAGAGAAAAAAACTACGCGTACTTCTTTTTGCACAATTTTTTTTTTTTTTTTTTTTTTTTTTTTTTTTCGTCTTTCCTAAACCACCCTATTAAAAAAAATCTTTGGCCTTTTTTGCATCCAAGATCAAAAACACAAGCACATTTTCAAGGGAACCACATGTACCTGCGAACAAACCCAGCAACGCCCCACGAACAGCCTTTACACCTGTTCCCCCCTCTCGCGCCCCACCCACCCATCCACAGCCGCACCTACCCCC
>JAKVQV010000041.1:0-27502 GCA_030490795.1 Saccharomycopsis sp. yHQL182
AAGAAGTAAGCGAAAGAGGAGAGTAAAAAGAGGAGAAAGAGAAATAAATAATGAGAAAAGAGACAAGACAAAAAAAGCAAAAAAAAAAAAAAAAAAAAGAGAAAAGAAAATAAGCAAAGGAAAAGTAGGAGGGTGCAGGGGTGAAGTGCGGGTGGGGGGGGGGCGGGCGGGCAGGAAGCAAAGATAAGACATTACAAAGACACATGTGTTAGACAAGGAAACGGATTGACTGGACATGATGAGCCCGACACATCTACAAGGAACAAATCACTAGACTGAAAAACACAGATCCAATATATCCGCAGCACAAGTGCATTTCGTTAATGAAAAAGCATGAATTAACTAATAATTACAAGGGAACAAACCGACAAAAAATCAAAAATCAATCAAAGCTATGGGGAATGTATTAAGGTTTCAATGTTTTGGGCCTTAGAAAATTTTTTTCCATTTACTGTGTTTCTTTTTTTTTTTGCCCTTCGGAATCGATACGTCCCATCATGGTTTGTGTCCGAGGGTGCGACATACCAAAAGCCAAGGAAGGAGAGACATAACAAGACATCACAAGCCTATGCCTGATATATACAGGATAACTTTACTCTAATTCATGCATTGCACGATGAAGATGCCAGTCGCAACGGAGGGAAAGTGAAAAATCAGAGACATTTCGTTTTCAATGAGATAAAAATGGAAATATGCAAAAAAAATCTTAGTTTCAGACAAAAAGAAAGAAAATTTTTTATTTATTGTTTTAGTTTATTATATCCTCATCGATTTTATAATTTTTTTTGTTCATTTTACTTGTTTTCGTCTTCATTACTAATCTACATATATAAGATAAATCCCAATTGATTTTAATTGAAATACACACTCGTAGTTTGTTTGTTTGTATATACTTGTTTTTGTCCATACGCTTCATACGCATTTTATCTACCTATATCCTACTATCCATTCTCAACAAACAGCAAGATGATGTTAACCAGAAGAAGAAAGCTCTCTATGAGTGAAAAGAATACCTCTAACAAAAGAGCAAAAAGAGAAAGAGAAGGTGAAAGATTGGAGACGGATATAGATGAGTATTTGAAGCAATTCATCACATATAGCCAGCAGACAAACGAACCGGAATTCATCCTTGATGGGTTCAGTCACGAAGACTTTACGAATAGTAGCTTTAGTATGGACAGCGACGGGCTCGCATCCACCGAAGATAGTTTCTCATCGTCATCATCGTCAGCTTCTTCCTCGTCATCAGAAGCGGAGGATAATGATGACGAAATAGATAAGTTACTTGACAATAATAATGATTCTCTAATATTGATGCCACCTTCAGAAGATCCAAATACTAATAATAGAAAAGAGAATCTAGAAGACTACATATCATTTGAATCTGCTGTTGAAAGTGACGGGGAAGAAATAACCAACTATTATAGAAGTAATTTCAGTAGACCCTTGACTTATAAATACAGTTATAACCAAGTAAATCTTGCATTGATACCTACGACAATTATCCAGAACACCAGTATACGAAACAATAATACTGCTTATGCTGTGAATAGAAAAAAGACGAATAGCAGCAACAAAAGAACCAAGCATAAAAAATCGTCCATACTTCTTAATAAAAATTGTAATGAAGTCATCGGCAATGGCATCAAGTTGAACGAGTTGTTCTAAGAGGCCATATACTTTCTATAGGTAACGGCATCACATCCTAAATAGCATACATACTATAATATATTGCGGTATATTATAGCATATTGAGTACACAGATAGTATATAGCTCCAATATAATGTATAACAATACCTTATTATCATTTATCTACGATAGTTGCTGTCACTGTAGCCATTGTAGCCAGAGTAGTGCAACAGTGTAACTCGATCCAGTAAGATTCGGCAAAAAACATCAGCACAAAGCGTCGGGCGTAAGTCCTCCTTTGATATATCCGGAGGCATTTTCCCTTACATTTTTTCTTTATCTCAACAGCACAGGAAAAATAAAAATCCGTCATTTATCTTAGATAAACTAGTGGTTGGTAGATACTACAGATAACTAAAATAAGCGTAACGGGCCATACTGTAAAATTCATAAAGGGGAGTGGGGTAAAGTAACTAGATAGAGAAATATGATAACATAAAGACATTATTGACACAATAGTGGTGTCTGTACACCGAACATGACACTTAAATAGTAAAACATTTTAAAGGCGGGCTGCAGTTAAGATTATTTAAATCGTCATCCATATCGTAATCATCCACCAATTTTTGGGTGTTGAGATCATCCAACAATAGGTATTGGCGTTCAAGCCAAAAATTTTTTCTTCCCCCACACTCTTGTATGGAAAAATCGCAGTTATTTAGAACATAATTGGACTCACAATCTATTTTTTGGACGGCAGCAGCCTGGGCCGCCTGGGATACAGGAGAGGCAATAATGGAGGGAGTGGAAGTGGAGGCGGTAAGTGGTTTTGGTTTATTCGTTTGATGGTTATTGATTAATCTGATTAGTTTCTGACATATTATTTCATTCTGTTTGAACTTCAATTCATTTGCGCCTGCACTTTTCTGAATTCTGATATTGTGACTACGATTGTAGGATGGAGATAGCTGAAATTTGAAGGTTTTTTCAATCTCTTTGATGGACTGGTTGAACAACATCATATCTTTCGATTGCTGACTGTTGAAGAGTTGATAATTCCTCAAAAATTTATCATGATCTTTTCTTGACTTTGGGAGCACCATATTGCTGGCTTGCTGGTTTGCTGGCTTGGTGTCTTACTGTATGTAAAAGTGCTATAGTACTATGTATTCAAGCTGCTACAAATCCAATAGCAGAAACAAAAAAACGGCGGTACCCCAACATATTATATAAACTATTTGTAGATGTGCCATGGATGATGTTCTTCCATGAAAAAGTGCTTATCTGCCTGCACTAGATGTTTTTAAGCTCTGGTAAGTGCCAGGAAGTATGAGGTTTTTTCTACTTTTGCTACTTCTTTGTTTTTAGATTTTGAATTTTGTGCTTTAAGTGTGGTATAGACTCTAGCGTTTTGATAGATAAATAAATAGATAACCACCACAGTAACAATAAGAATTATTAGTAAGAGATAAGTGATTTTTTTATCATCTTGTGATAACACCCTAAAATGCTAATGTCGTGCTCAAGTTGCTCAAATAACAATGGGCCGAACCTATCGGATCGTATGGATTATTTCAGATATCGCAATTATTACATGTTTTATACACATTTTGCGCGAGAGATAATGAAAATATATCCATTTTATTGCTGTTTTTGGATAACCAAAATCCTCCAATCACGAAATTTCACTCTGCTTGATGTATTGTTTTTCGTTGTTTGGCGGAATTCTGTAAGTTGTATTGTTTGTAGTGGTTGAAGGTTGTCTTGTCTGATTCGGTTGTTAATGCTATCCCGCTTATCGAGTGGCAATAGGAGTGGAACAATTTATCCTATCTGCTGCAATCTATGTGTGATTATGTATGCTAATCGCGTGGGGTATGCAAAGATACTCACTCTGAAGTACGATCACGCAAGATAAATGCATAAGTCACATGCACGGACATAGATTTCCTCTCGTGTCAAGATTGGCTAAACTAACACCATGTCTTCATAGTCTGGTAGATCGCGACTCGGGACTGGTCTACCGATGACACCACTATTTGATCCGTCTTTTCCTCTAGCGTGTGACTTACGTTAGTGACCTGATGTGAGGTGTGTGCATGTGTGTATTTATATAGTGTGACATATCTATTAGACATAATAATAAAAAAAAAATGAAAATAAATACAATCAAAATGACGAGATGATAATATTAAAATGACAGAAGAAGCAGAAAGAAGCGCTTTATTGTTTATTGTTTGTTCTTCAATCTTTTAAATAATAGGATGTGAGGCTCCGGAGCGTGCGTTTCGTAATGAACCCATCCTAGCGATTGGGTTATTCCGAGGCCTCGCCATTCGTCTTCAAGCAAGATTCTGAGGGTGCCCGTCTCGCTATTGAAATAATCGTCGGGGATCACCTTGAGCATTGGCTTGGGCAACATCACATGTCGATATTCGTACGTGTCGTCGGAGTATCTAGAGGAGGCTGAAGTTAGTTGTCTATTAAAGCATGTGAGAGGAAAAAAAAGCACTTACCTTGGAGAATAGTGAATTGATTCTTGGAATTCCAATACTTTATCGCGTTCTGCGTCCGTGAGATATCTAGGTCTCTGAGTCATTATGTTTATTATTGTGATGTTGGAATTGGAGACGGAGTTGGTGTTATATGACGACGGTTATCTGCTCGAATCGATGTTGAACGCGAAGTTTACGCGAATGTGAATAGCAAACGATGGGTGTTCTGCGATATAGTACAAGATACAGAAACGAAAAGACTTGGTTGGTTGGTTGACTGTGTATGGTGTTGGCGATAGTCTCGGGAATAACAAATATTAAAGATAGAGCTCAATCTTTATACTATAAATTTCTGCGACGATCAAACGAGAGTCAATAGATGTGAATACCAAAGGCTTATGGAATTAATTGAAGTGGAACGAAGGCAAACCGGCTAATTGATTACTGTTTATGGTTAGCTGATTGACCGATATTCCATTATCATTCATTATTGATTTTTTTGTGATTTAATTACTATTATGTATACCATTTTCTTTTTTCTTAGATATTTTTTACGAAATTTTTCCCTCTCTTTTTTCATTTTCCAGCGTCAAAATTCTTATAGGAAGTCTACGAAATTGCCTAGAAAAACCATAGTTGGTCTCTTGGTTTATAGGACTGTCCCCGAGTTAAAAAAAAAAAAAAATTCTATTTATCCCGAATTAAACTCAACACGCTAAAGAATAACTCATGGCTGTAGCAGATTCGTCGGGGCAACCGCTATTCCACTCATACCATACCCTGTCGTGGTTGCCTATTCTCCTGATGCTAATGCCAACTGTATTTGTCTTAGACTGAATGCACGGACGTTCAAATGGAAATAGCATCGGAAACCACGATTTGCAGTTATTATTCACTGACTCCGGTTCCTCAATTATTGAGATTTCTACCTTGTTATAGAGTTTGGCCTTGAATCCCCCGACCATGCCATGTATCTGACACACTACTGGACTTCCGGTAGTGTGATTTTCGCAGAAAATCGGCTCACTTTTCATAATCCGGGTCGTGTCGTTGTAGTCTTTGGGGAACTCCCATACCTTCTTCCAGCCCGTCAAATACTTGACTGATTTCAAGTTGCTGCAGAACATCGTAGCCCGGTCACCATCGCCTCCCCCTTCCCATTTCTGTCGTAACCTATTGTACACTTTAGGGAAGTAACCTAATCTGACGTAGTTCGTGACTTTTTCGGGTATGTAGCAGCAGTTTTTTACAGAGTTATTTTCCATCACAGGAAGTAAACATTCAGGCATGAGTTCGTTGCAGCCAAAACTCCCTATCAACTCGCTGATCACCATTTCATATTCCTTTTCTGTAGATACTGCTGCTTCCGGCGAGAACCAGCTGCGAATATCGCCATTAAACACCCCAATATTGGGATCAGCGCCGAATTTCGTTCTGAGGATCAAACAAGCAACTGGATTTTTTTCCACTAAAGTTATTTTGTATTTGAGGCTCTTTTTTTTCGCCAAGATCCTTAAGGTTCTTTCGACCAACGGACCTCTTCCAGGCCCTATTATTAGTATTCGGAGGGTCTTTGAAGCCGCCACCATCGCTTGTTGTCTATCATCGATAGCAGCACGAATGGCCTGCTCGTACATGTCGTATTTTTCTTTGTCGCTCTCGAACATGGAGTATATAGAGTCGTTGAGTTTGCCTTTTATAGGTTCCAAAGGAGTTAGCAATTCGTCAATAAATAAGTCGTTCATATCGGCATTTTTCGTTGTTTCAAGGATCCCTAAAGGTTCAGCGTCGATGTCTTCAGACACAATCATCCCAATTTTCATTTTAAGAACATCTTTAAGTCCCAGCAGCTGTAGCTCTGGTTCCTGTATATTATCAATATAAATCATCGATACGTTTTCCGCTATCCAATACCTATTAAAACTTGCAATCCCGTCGAATTTTACAATAGCGAAAAACCGTCCTTGATTATTTAGTGTTAAAGATTGACTTATTGTTTGGAATCTCTTTACTTCCTCCTGTTCGGCCAGATTGCCACCAATATTGTCGTCGTCGGATACATCTGAGAAACATTGAGTAGAAGGGGCTTCTGACCACAGATGTAGACGAATATCCTGGAACTCCCGTAATATTTGATCTATAAAAGACGAGCGTAGAGATTTCAGAGAATGGGAACTGAAGATAAAATCAAACACTCCAAAATATTGACCATATTCAATTACACTGCGAAGCTCCTTGTACTGGGTTTTCTTATCATCTAGCACAATTTTTATCACACAGTTTATTGTGGGAACTATCTCTGGAAGCTCTTCCAAAATATCGTGCGGATCAACGGGAAGGATTATTTTCTGTCTCCGATTTCGCTTCTTAATGATAGCGCGCAATTTACTGAACTTCTTATCATCATTCCCCACATCAATCCATATCATGACTTTCGCTGTTCAATGGACGAGACCCTACCACGTTCCATAGTCTGGTTGCCATGTCGCGTATTATACTAGGCTAACTATGAGTCAAATAAAAAAAAGAAAAAAATGCGAGCTCAAATATGTCAATTGTGCCACATCCGTGGGCCTATAATATTTTACCATTACGAGCTGGGCTCCGAAACTGGATACAGAAACTAATGCGGAAACTAATACAGAAACTAATGCAGAAATTAATGCAGAAATCAATACAGAAACTAATATTAAAGAGAATACTGCAGATCCTCTAGTAAGACGCAGAGTCATTTTTCCTATGCAACACATGTCTCAGTATAACTGATAGCTGAATCCATCTTGAAGTTGAGAATGTTATCATCATTATTATTGTTATCATTGTAGATAGGGTGTTTGGAATCCGTGAAATTCTAAAATTCAGGGTCAGAGAGTTACACATTTCTGGGTCATTAATATATGGTAACGTCATTAGCTGCGTAATTAAACTCATTGCGTCGCAAAATTAAATACAGAGCTAAAAAAAATTCAAATGATTATCAGCTGAGTCAATAAGTTAATTGTGCCTCAAAATTTGTTGTTTCTATCATATTATAGTGTTTGGAAGTTGCACAGATGGTAGAGAGAACAAACTATCAGAACCAAAAAACTCTAATAGAAGCGACACCAAAAGCGATGGAGATAGTCAATATTTCTGTATGTATGGAAGAGAGCAAAAATTTTAAAAAGAGAATTGTTGTGAGTCTTGGCACAATGATAGTCATTACAGATTCCTTCCAACATTGGTGTTAATGTTGCTAATTGTGTAGTCACCAAACAATTGTTACAGAAAGAGCAGGAAATTCAGTAGACTCTGTTGATTCAAGCGGGGTTCTTGTATTAAGAGCTCACAGATCTTCATTGTCTTTTTTTACGTTTACTCATCAACATGCATGACATGTTTTGTATGTACAAATTCAATGTAAATCCATTGTTCAGAGGGAAGTAAACATCTTGATTGCGATTGATATAGAAAACAACAGAATGAAAGAGTGAACATCAATAGTAAAGACAAGAGTTAGAGGCAAATAGCCAGCGTTGAGTAACTTCTTGAGCATTCCAGGTCGTTTCTTTTCAGGCTATTTGCATGACAAGTGAGTACTAATAAATACAGAAATTACATGGATACGAAGTACGCATACATACTGCAATTAATTTCAAGATAATTTGTTACATGTACTAACCCTATGGGTTTATTTACTAGTGTTTGCTACAACTTGTTAACTGTCATAGATATTCTTCTAGTCTCTTTTGCTTCTTCTACTTAAGTAGACACTGAAACAATCCTTGTATACTCATAAAGTGCAAGCGGAGAACGAGCAGCGGCCAATCAACTCCTAGCTCAACAAATCAGTATACAAAAAAGAAAGAGCAAAGACGGAAGCCAGTAATACGATGTGGTATTGAATTCAGGAGATCAGTCAACCTTTCTTATATAACAAAAAAAAGAAACATGTATATTTGTCCAGCATTCTGGTATTTTTCCCAGCCAATACCATAGTACAAATCCCATGCACAATAAACTATCACCATTAGTGTCGATTCGTGTTTTTGTGTCAGAATCACTCTGCCTGCCTGCCATAAAAGTAGCCAGGGCGTATCGCCCTGTCTGTTCTAAAACATCTGTCATAAAGGTTTATTTCTTGTACTCTTTATTTCTAAATTTAAAAAAGCCTATATGGGGTTGTATTTACCGAAGTTTCTTTTTGCTTATTGGCTTTTCTTCACTTGGGTTTAGCCAGCATTATTGTGCGTTTTATTGCATATTACATAATTAAATCAGTATAAGCTAGCTACGAGTTTCCTTCTCAATAGTCTTAAGGGTGCTTGAGTCCCTTAAAATAAGAATCAATAGTACTTAAGTAGACAGCAGTGTAAGACAAAATCAAAAACATGTATAGAACCCATTATGGGGCTGATTTGAAAGGTTGCGCGATGGATCAGCTATAAATCCACCCAAAATTCTCTTCCCTAAACTCTCTTCTTTTCTCTTCTTACGCAGAGTTTGAGTTTGTCACTCAGCATAACTAAGCAACACTGATTGACATAACCTAATCAATAATAATAACAACAACAACCACAAGCAAGAACCGCAATGGCTTCTCTACTCGATCTTCCTATTGAAGTCCTTCAATGTGTTGTGGATGTATTAGCTGACAAGGACCCAATACTGTTATCTAATTTAGGTACCGCTTTACAAGACACCCGGATGGGAGAACAGGTCAATCAGCACTTGTTCAGGCACATAATTATTGATATGGTGCATAACCCCTATTATGATCCACGCCAGCCGGTTAATATTTATGCATTTGTATCTCCAAGAGACATCATGTCTGAAAATGGTGGAACTCATGTAATCATACCCAGCATGTGCTTAAAGCTGCTTCTTCGTGGTCCCCAGAGAAGTTTGTTACACCGTATGGGCCAATACGTGAAGAAATTAACTATACGTTGGCGATTAGGGCGCTCGTTTGATCCATGGCAATTTCTGCCCCTTGTTCTACAACCGCAACAGTACTTGTTTGAAGCTGAGGAGCTCGACGAGATTGATGACCACCTTGATGCCATGGGTGAACATGATGCGGTAGAGGACCAATTAGAGGAGGGAATCCGAGAGCGCATGCGAGTGCTCGAGCGAGAGTTACGAGAGCTGGAAGAGGCTATGACCAGGAATTTAGCAGCGCAGCGGATATATGCTGGACCTCGATATAATGCAGAGGAAGAAGATCATAATGAAGATCACCAAGAGGGTGATGGCCCTCTAAATGATGTAGAGGAGGAAGATCATAATAAAAGCCGCCAAGATTTTGCTAATGATGTCGTTGAAGTTGTTAATTTCGCTGACGGCCAGGACAAAATTCGTGAAGTCGTTCATTTTTTTGTTGGTGGTGAAGAAGATGTCCAGATGGTTGCAGAAGAAGATGAGTCACAATTAAGAGGAGCAGCGGCCCTTGCAGCCCTTGAAGCCATACATGCCTTCCGATTCGAGACAGATTGGGAAGTCCAGGAGGAGATTACGGACTACGGGGAATACCTCTACTGGGGTGGCAATCCTGCCGAGTGGCTTGGCCTTGAAGGTGATGATAATGATGCCGATGATGATCATGAAGAAGAAGAAGAAGATCTTGAAGGTGATGACCTGGAAGAAGAAGATCTAGATGCTGATGATAACAATGGCTATAACAATGGCTATCATGTTGGCGGCTACCATGAAATCGATATCGACAGGGATGAAGACGAAGATGAAAACGAAGATGAAGACGAACATGAAGACGAAGATGTCGAGGAGTACCCATCGTCGCCTGAACCCGGCCAATGGGAAATGCCACTAGAACAACGACAACAGATGCATGGACATCTGGTTCTTGACCACGTCGCCGATGTGGTCTATTTTATCAAAGTATTAGGTTTCTGCCCAAAGGCATGTTTCCAGTTCTTGGATGTATTGCCAGAACATGCAGGAAATGTCTCTGTCATGCTTGCATGTTTAGCATCAAGAACACAGGACCTAGAATTCCAGGGTCTTTATGGTGAAGGACAAAGCAGCATCGATCCATTTATTTTCAGAGGTCCAGAACCGATTGCTAAGACATATACAAATCTAAAAAGGTTGTGCTTTGACCAGGCAACCCATTTTCTTGGTTCTACCTTTTTAGCTGCTGTGCCTAACTTGAATACTTTAGACATCATCGAATGCGATATTCGGTCGTTCATTCAAATAAATGGACATAAGAAGTACCAAAAGATCCAGTCGTTGTCGATTAGCAGATGCTTCACTTCTGAGACTCTAAACATGGCTCTGTTTGTCAATAGACTGTTTCCTAATATCAGCTCGTTAACCTTGAGTGAATGGCACGCTGGTGATAGTATTAAAGGTTTACGCTACTTGAAGAGTCTAACGATCCAGCTCTTTTTTGCTGGGCATATGAGTATGATTTCCCATCCTACATTGGAGATATTGAAGGTTCAATGCCACGGTATGCAGCTGTATCGCGAACTACCTAAGTGTCCAAAGCTAAAGAATCTTGATATAGCCAGTAATGCAATTCAAACAATGGATGTGGCAAACTTCGAAAGATCTATAACTGTTTTGAATCTTCAAGACAACAAAATGTTTGAAACCCAGTTCTTGAAAAGTATGAACAATCTAACATGGCTAAACATCCTGATAAATGACGTGGTAGATGTGTCATTTTTGGAATGCTTGAATCATCTTAAATGGCTTGACATAAGTGGAAACAGGATACAGGATCCATCCCCATTAAATGGGTTGCATCAGCTTGAACATTTGAACATCGCTGGTAACCTAATTGAATGTGACCTCAGTTTTACGAACTTTCCAAAACTAAGGGTGTTGCGTATGACAGACCAACGTTCAGAGAATGTTGTTCTTCATTTGCCTCTGTTGCAAGACCTTGTTCTAGGCTCTTCGTTCTTGAAACACTTGACAATATCATCTGCAACCATTTTGCGGTTGCGGTGCTTTTCCTTAATGAACTGTTCACAGTTGGAAACAGACCTTTTCAACTACCATACCTACCATAATTTGACCTATTTACGAGTTACCAAGACTCCACTTATAATATTTGGGGAAGGCTTCGTTGCTCCGTTGTTACAGAGGGCATCTATTCGTGGGTCTAACCTCCTGGAAATCCATTGGACAGCTAATTGGATGATTAGTCTTTTGAAGCTTGTGGTCATTCGTGGTGTGAGAGGAGATCCCGAATGGCCTGTACCAGGGTACGAATCCATTAGTCCTCATCTTGGAAGCGATCCTTCGATAACTTTTGGCGGAGCCCATTATGTGTTCCATTAGTTGTATTCTTATTACTATCTTTTTTATTGTAGCTATTTTTGTTATTGATGTTTTTATTTATTGATGTTTTTATTTCTTTTATTGTTTCGATTATATGTGATTGCTTGTATGTGGTTTGTAGGTGGTTATTAAAAGGTACGTTTCTTATACAGTTGACAGTTTATGAGTGAGTATGTGATCGCCTGCAATAATTTATGAGTGAGTGTGTGATCGCCAGCAGTAGTTTAATGATAACGAGTATTGGTTATCAACAAGAGAGCTAGCGATCTTGGCTGTCAATTTAAGCCTCTCTACATATTTTGGTAATATTTCATATCAATTCGTTGCCTTATACAGACTGCTAACAGTTAATGATCCTGAATGTTTCCTTGGACTTTGAGAGGCTCTAGCTAGTCCAATTGATCAAAACCATAAGTTTCTCCACATCTTCTGGAGATACTTTATAGCAGTCGGTTATCTTACGCAAACTATACTTCATGATAATGAATGTAGCCTGATTTGAATTTGGGATCTTGTTTAACAGCCTCTAGCCTGCTCAATTGATACATAATATATGGTGATATTCATAGCAACTCATTGCCCGACAGTTAATGATACTGTAGTTTGCCTGTAATTATCAGCTTATACAGATATTACATACTATGACAATGCTATAGAGTTCATCGCTTAATACTAATATTAGCTTAGGACACTAATCACTAACAATTGTTTATAATAAACAGTATTGATCACCATTTAGAATGCCAATTGCCATAACAGGCTCTCGCCTATTCAACCGATTAAAGAGATAAACCTCTCCACGTTTTCATTCAATAGCAACGCATTGTATGATACAATCTCTGATACAACTATAATTCATAATAAAGAGTGCTGACTACCAACAATAGCTTGCTTCGGCTGGGGGACGTCAATTGCCTTGATAGGCATTGCGGCCAAGACATAGATAAGCCTCACATAATATGGCTACACTTTATCCCAATTCATACACAACCGCAGCTGTGACACAGTATCTAATCTACTCCAACATTGGACCAATTATCACGACACCCAATAAACTAAAGCATAGGCTTCCCCACATAATATGGCGCTACTTCCTTTCAATTCATTGTTCTGGGCCTAAACCACATGTTTCGGCATGCAGTATATTTCTTGAGATCTTATTGGTGTGTACATAACTATTCAAATATTCTTAGAAGCAATTACCCCTGTTTTGATACCTTGTTGGCCCATCTTTCGTTTTAAGCTTTCCATCCAAGCGTCCTTCATCATTGAAGCTAGCAACACCATTCTCATCCCCTACTGAGGTTTAATGAAAAATGAGTGAATAAAAAATCCCGGGCGTGCATGTACACTGAAACTATTAAGACGGAACTCAAAACTTCGGGGTTGGTAAACCCCCATTAAAGTCCGGTCCGAAAGAAGAAATCAAGGAGGCTAGGAGCAAGGTAAAGCAGTTAGAAGCAATATACATCAGATTGGTATTGCTAATCATTACGAAAACAAACCCAAAAAGCAAAGGGAAGAGATAATATTCGGAATTGAAGTATGTGAGAAATCCCAGAGTGGACTCACATTAAGTGCAGTGACTGGCCGGAATTAATCAGCAATACGATAATAACCTTTAATTTCTCTTCTTCTGCTTTTATGGTTTGTGATTGCAAAATAACCGGATGTCAAAAATTGAACGAATCTGTGTCTAACATCATAACTCGTAACAGCCGTAAAACACTGAACAGTGATAGCCATCTATTATACTAGATAACTTCGGAAAATTAGTTTGGCTTTTAAGGTTTTCCCATCTTTAACTGCATAAAAATTGGCTGTTCAGAAATTAATGCGATGAAGAAAAAGAAACAGACTCAGAAAATGGTACTATCAAAGCCGTACAGTTTGTACAGTTTGTAAACAACTTGTTATTTGTGTCTCTTATTGCCGCTAGTACAGTGAGAGGTGGGCACAGCTGGCTAATTATGTCCAAATGGCTAGACACATGTTATGTGTCTAGATGATTAGCAAAAAGTTTACAGGGAGGGTACAGAACAGGACACCTCAGCACAGCTGGATGGTGCTCGGAGTAATCACAGATCCTCTCCACCAGACCCATACAGAGATATTTTGTCACAGAACAATCTAGTAGCCACCGGCAAATACAGTTTAAACGAATATGAATGATTATGGAAAAATTTGAGAATCCCTTTATAATCGAGTGCCACCGTTGATTATCTTTAGCAGCGAGAAAAAATAATCCGAAATGACCTTTTTCTGAATTGACTTAAAAGCAAAAACTGAAAGAAAAAAAGATGACTTCCGAGGGGGGTAAAAACAAGGAGACAATCATCCCTCGAAACTAGTCTAGCGATTGGACCACTCTCAGGCTATTTTCTGCACACAGATTTTCCTTGCTATCCAGCTTGTTTGCTAGTGCCAAACGCAAATCATGTGCCCATACTGTCGGAAATCTGATGATTCAACCATAAATCGACCGAGATTATGCACAGAATCAGTCAACAAAAGTCGGAACCCAGGGTAATCCGGGGGCTGCAAACTGGGAAAGATTTTTATCTCCCGGACAAAACAGGCTTTATTCGAGAATTTTTTTCCAAACCCGAAATTATGATTTTATGCAAATAAACAGAGGAAAAACTCCCTAAACAAAAGTTATGGGAGGGGAGGAGCGTAAGAGTAAGAAGAGAGAAAAAACATTCTGCAAACGTTTCTGCTGATGTACAGACATAGATATACAATGCATTGATATAGATAGTGTTGCAATTGAGCCAACTCTAATATTGGAAAATAATGACTTCATGGAAAATTCTTATATAAATACTTTTGGAAATTCCAGCTTCTGATTCCAATTCTTGTTTCTTGTACTCCACTGACTTGTGCCTTTTATTACTTGGTTACTTTACTTCTGCCTGTATATTAGTTTCTACACTTCATATTCACACCGATAGGCAATACCTTCGATACACTATACAATACACATAGATAATAAACATGGCCTCCTTCAAGAATGCAAACACATGGCCCGTCAGCTCCTCTGGCGATGAGGACTGGCTTGCTAACATATTGGATAGCAACCGTAATGCAGACTCGTTGCTAGTCAATACAAATAAGGTGCCTCAATTGATGAAATCCAGAAAAGACAGCATTTCGTCGAAGCCTTTGTTGCTGCAACAACAACAGTTCGATTTTAATGCTCTATTTAACGACTACGACATTAGCAATGCTAATGTTGCTGCTGCCAATGCTGCTATTGACGATCTTATTTCGTCCAATTACAATAGCTTGAGTAACTCGCCTACAGAATTGTCTAATGGTTCTACATCTGATGCCTCCTCATTAGCCAATTCCATGAGCAACTCGCTTGTCAACTCGCCAATGATTAAGTCGGAATTCAACAACGATGATGATATTCCGCTCTTAATCAACTTCGACTCTACTACTTCAGACTCCAAAAACGCCTTGATTAACACTTCAAAAAGCTCGCCTAATTTCAACGAGTTGAAATTCAACAACGCCTTGAAACGGATCAAGTCTACCATCTCCACCTCTTCGGCCAACAATAATAACAGCGATACGGCAATGTTATCGGCTTTTTTCAATGAGTCGGCCCCCGTTTTGAATCCCGCCAGCGCTTCTAACCCTTCTTCCTCCTCCACCGCAACCAAGAAAAACAATGACGGGACTACCGAAAATTCCAACTCTATTTCAAGTACGGTCACCGCGCCTGCACCTGCAACTAAAAAGCCTAAAAAGAAGAGGGCTCCTAGAAAGAGATTGACTCCTCACCAGAAACAGGCACACAACAAAATAGAGAAACGGTACAGAATCAACATCAACACAAAGATAGCCAATTTGCAGAAGATTATCCCTTGGGTGTCTAATGAAAAGACCGCTTTTAAGACCGGCGATAATAATTCTGCTAACTCTGTGGCTGCAATTACCGCTGCCCAAGAAGACGAAGATGAAACTCCAAGACTCAATAAATCGATGATTCTCGAGAAAGCTATTGGATACATTTTGTTCCTCCAAAAGTCGCAGGAAAACTTGATCCAACAAAGCGAGTTCTTGAAGAGCGAACTTAAACAATACAATAGCAAGGACTACGATGAGTTGTTTAAGTCGATGTTCCAAGATCCTATGGAGATAGTTAACCAGTTTGCAGCTTCTACTGGCTCGTCAATGTGCTCCAGCGACAATAGTTCTGAAGCTAATACTGACGCACCTAACTCTCCTATAAACGAAGCCTCCGCTTCTGTATGATACGATTTTATTACTACTCACTAACTAACCTTGTTGTTTACTACTTTGTTATTTCACGTTCTTTCACTTCTCGCTTTACCTTACTTTACTGCTATGACGTTGACTCTGTTACTTTTATTTACTTACCCTTTATTTTTTTAACTACTTTTACGGTGCAGTTTTCTGATGATGTATGATTATATTCCCAATATACTAAAAATAATAATAATGACAATCAAAGCCTGTGTAGAACTATAAGTGAATTGGAAGGTATTTCGAAAGTTAATCCATTAAGATGTTGGGCACGGAAAATTCTCCTCTTCTTTTTTGTATATGTTGTTAATGATCTATTGTTTGGTACGGAAAATTCTCCTCTTCTTTTGTATATGTTGTTATTGATCCATTGTTTGGTACGGAAAATTCTCCTCTTCTGCTTGTTGTGTATGTTGATCCAAAGTGGAGGCAGAGGAGAGGGTTTTCCCGGACTTTCCAAGTGGGGGTATACTATCGTATGGAAGCCGGACTATTGAGGGTGAGGCTAACTGAAAAAATATAGCATGTTTTTGGAGAGACTATTCAAACCCCTCTCTTGTTGTCTGTCTATTGTATATCTGGATCATGGTGAAACAAACCGGCTAGATGGTATATTATGAGATAGACGGGATGATGAGGTATTTTCTGTGTTTTGGTTTCCTATGAGATTCTTGTTGCTTGACATCACAAGTTAGCTAGGGATTTGCGATGCTCGCTTGGGATATGTGCCAAATTGGCGCGGGTTTAAGGTGTAGGCTAAAAGAGGCGAAGGGTTGTATGGGAACGAGCCATTTTCAGCCGCGGGAAGCTGCAGTCTCTACCTCGCTGCAGTGACTACAGTGTTTAACGTTGTTTATTCTGTTGATCTGGGTGTGATTATATGCTATTTGTTGGACAGTGCCTGAATAGGAAGCAGCTCAAACAGGAAGCGGCTGAATAAGGAATCACTTTTAGGAGTCACCATAAAGCTGCTTCAGCTACGCTAGAAGCATTTTTCGGGCCCCATATTTAAGGTGCGTATGCGTGCGTGCCCTAATAATAGTAATATAAAGTAATGGTAAGTAAAACAAATTACCACTTAATTTTCACCTTACTATAGACCAAGGATGAGTGTAAAATACACATTATTATGACGTTATGTTTGACTTCGACTGTTCCAGAAAGAGCCCAGAAAAGTCAAGTTCCTGAATTTTGGACCAATCAATGCGTTTCTCAGCCGTATTTTTCTCTTTTATTGGCAGCAGCAAATACGAGCTAAAATGATTTGACAGCTTTTTTTAATATATGGATCTATCTTATAAATACTCCAGGTTGAACTGATTTCACAGAAATCACTTCTTCACTATAGCGCAGTTCTTCAACAGATTAAAATCTTCCCACAGCGTTCAATGCTCAACAGATGCAATTACTACCAATACTAAGTACGTAAGTATATTATATAAACTAAACAAAATAAATAGAACAAGAAAACAAGAGAAATGAACGAACAAAGGAAATATATATAAAGGCAAGAAACGAAATGCTTGACTAATATCTTATATCAAGATCAAGCAGATGCCTAATTGGCGGAATCTGCGGCGGCTGCTACCGCACGACGTTGCTTTTCTCTGCCCAATTGCTGGTACAACAAGCTCAATGCCTTGTCGACTTGGAGCTGGTCTCCAGTGATAGTGAATGAACGATGTCCTGACTCGTCATCTTCCTGGGCAATGGAGATCTGGGCCCCTGAATTGGTTCTGATGTCATGTATTTTCGACCCTTTTTTTCCGATCAAACATCCGACATATTCCGATGAGAACTTAACCACTTGCGAGGCCATGTTATCGAGCTTGAACCCGGTGTTTCTAGAGTCGAATCTTCTATTCATATTATTATTGCCGTTGGTATTGTTCATGTTGTTGACGTTGTTGTTGTTTCCAAGAGGAGGACCCATTCTACTGGCCAATCTCGATCTTTTATGAGGAACATAATACAAGGTTCCGGTAGCCCCATGCCAGTCTTCAATCAAGAACCGTGCAATGATTCTCAAGGACTTGGCAATGTTTTCAGGGGTACCCTGGATTTCAATCACACGTTCTGTGGAGTCTGGTAAAAAGTCTTTTGTGGCTACTGTCTTGACATTGTATGTTTCTTGCAACAACTTGATTCTTTTACCACCCTTTCCAATCAAGGTCCCCATTTGCGAGTGTGGAATCAAAAGTCTGAGGGAAACCTGACCAGGTTGTGGTTCAGGACAAAGCGATTTCAATGGGAAATAAGAGTAATTGAAGACGGGCAAGTCGTCTTCGTAAGAGCCAAGCAAAGCCTTGGCAAAAAGCGATAACGCATCGGCAGTGGAGTCCACAGGGCCACTGACAGTGAGAATTCTCTCAGAGCAACCAAGAATGACTTTGGACACGCCGGCCTTTACGCCAGTCTTGTCTCTGATGGTGGCCACACAGCTTCCGTTCTTTCCGATCAAGATTCCCGCTTCCTTTGTAGAAACGAGCATTCTGAATGTTATCAAGGCAGTATTCAAGGACACTGCGGGCAATATGGACTCTAAGAGCTCTTCTTTGCCAATAGTTCCTTGCATACCAGCTACATCATCTGAGTTATCGTCAAGCGAGCCGGCCGAAACTTCGTCACTACTGTCATCAATTGACGAATTGCTTGGAATGGGATTTACTTGGGACTCGTAAGACTGCATTGTGACGGAGTTTCTGGGTCTAGGGAGAAAAGTCGTGCAATGCCAGGTTGTGGGTACTATCAGGTGCAAGAATGTGCGGAAAAAAGCGTCTGGACTGCGGCTGCTGTGAGATGGAGAGGATACACAGGAGAGGAGCACACTAAGGATTCACAATGATTCACAATGTGTTGATATACTTGCAAAAACAAACAGCGAGTGTTGAGTGATAAGTGGAAAAAAATTTTCCTTTAGTTCACACATCTTCGCTGCTTGTAATTTTCACTTTTCATTCCGTTTTCATTTAAATCTAGCTGCTGGAGCTGGGCGTAAAAAGAGAATAATAATGTGTGAGGAAACCTTGTTTTTGCTAGATTCAACAGTTTTTCGTTGCAATTATAGAGATTGACATTGAGATAATGCGAGCCAGATCTGGATAGGAGGGCTGCCGTGAGAATGATTGCTGGCAACAGCAGTCACGATCACGCTGCAAACGGACTAGTTACGCACATATGATAGGCCAAATGCGAAAAAAAACAGACACGCACACTCGCTGATGAATCATCCCTGATCCATTCCGTTGACACTGCTGTCTAATAATTGATAATACCTGCTCGCAGCTGTAATAATATGTGCAGATTAATGGGGCTCTGGGACCCACTCGCGCAGGGCCACTAACCGTCAGGCGGTTGCCCGGCCGCTGCGAAAAAGCAATCACACCGGTTGCAGACCCATAAGCATGGATTATATATCACGTGACATATATATGATTACCCGGCCCGCTGTGTTTACACTTTTTGTTTATATTTCCATGAATCTTGTTTTGGTTTTTGATTTACCAAACAAAGCCCAATTGAACAGCGATCAAAACCGGAAAAAACAACATTTGTTGTTATGGCCATAATAACAAATATGAAAAATTTTGAATCCAGATAATTTGGTAAATCTTTGTAATTAGTAGAGGCGAAGGATACACAGCGAGCCCCGATTTGAGCACAAATTGATATTGTTGTTGCTGTTATCTGTCTGTGTGTGTGGCAATAGAATAGACATGAAACTAACTGGAAATGAATCGCCTGTGAATGGGTATGCGGCCATGCGTACCAATTTCGGCTCCATAAAGTCACCCACCGAGTCCATTCGCTCCAATGACTTGCTATCGCCCATAAGCAGCGGGTTTGGGTCTCCCAAGCCTGGGACTTCAAGGGTCATTGACACTCTTCAAACGAACATTGATCTTTTGAACGAAGAACTTGACAACCATAAGAAGAAGTTCGACGAAGAGCAGAAGAAGAACGGCAGTCTCAAGAAGAAGTACGATCAGGTTGTTGAGCAGTTGGCCAACACGAAGCACGAAAACGGGATGATCAGTGCGTTATTGGACCGTAAAGAGCGGAGAATTGCTGACTTGGAAGAGAAGTTGAACGAAACCATGAATAATACCGAAGATTACAAGTTCAATCTCTCGAGTCTTGAGCTCAGATGCGAGAAGTTGCAGAAGTCTGAACGGATTGCCATCAGTGAGTTTGAACGGATGAAAATCGCCTATGAAACGGTGGTCAATTCCCAAAAAGAGTACCGTGACTACTATTCCAAAGAGGTGAGCAACCTCAAGTCGTTGTTGGCCGATTACACGGAAGAAAGACACGCTAAATTGGCGGTCACCGAGAAATTGATCAATAAAAACAACACAAATTTGACCAACAGTTTGAAGAAACTAAACGATCATGCCAATTCGTTGGAATCGGACTACAACAACCGCAATGCTGCCGTTATTGATGCTCTTAAGTCCTTGGTGGTGACAGCCAAGTCCCAGAAACAGGACAATCGTATTATTATCGACAAGTGTAACTTAGTGTTTGTAGAACTTAAGAACAGATTCAATATCGATGTAGATAAATTGGTCAATAATTATAAAGACCAAAACATAGACAACACCCTTGAAAAGTTGCTCGCCTTTGATTCCCCTTCGTTGAACTCAACCTCGACGTTCACGTCGCCAATATCGTCGCCTATGATGGATTCGCAGCTCTTCCCTGCTAAGAAGAGAACCCATAACAGAAGCCCAAGCAATAATACCGGCATTTCTCGTAGCAGTAGCGTCAATAACATAAGCAATAACACCAATAGAGGCCGTAATGCGTCCAATAACTCGATCAAAGAAACTGACGAGAACATTGATCCTAAAAGACGCCAGCAAGAAAAGAGAAAAAGCCTTGCAAATCCTCCTAAACAGCTGTCGATTCCACAGCAACAAACAGCAAATTCAGCCAATGGTGCCGCCGCTAACAACAATAAAAGACACTCGAGAAGAGTTAGCTCAGTGGTGCTTCCTAAAAACATGGACTTTAGCGAGTTTGAGAAAACAGACAATAATAAGACCCAGAGCAGAAGAAGTTCTGCTCAGTTCACTAATGGTTCGATAGAACAGAACTGGAGATCTCCTAGAACTAACAGCAGTGCTACTTTTGGCGGAAGTAATCTTGCTAATAATAAATTAAATAGAAGATCATCGCTTATAGCGAATGGAAACGGCGAATTGGACTTTACCAAAAGCGACGAAGATGAGGTCGATGAGGCAGAAGATGACGATTCAGGATCCGAAGACGAATCGAAGGTTGGCGACCCAACCAACGGGAAAAAGAAGAAGAGAAGAAGAAGACGGAAGAGAAAGAGTCAGAGAGTCTCATCCGTGACCAACCCATCGAATGCCAATGACTCTGAGTTGAACAGAATCAACGAGATGATCCAAAATGACTTGGTTCTTTCCCCATAGATAGTATAATAGACGATCCAGAGTCATGGCACACTGCTTAATTATCCGTCGCTCTGGTATATAAATTGTCTGTCTTAGCCATTCTCATATTCGTTCATCATCTCTGTGTCCTCTTGTCATAACCCTCTGCATTTTCATTGGCCCCTATATTCGGTCGTTTAGCTATAGATTATTGTTGTTATTATTGTTACCATTATGTTATTATTACTACTATTACTATAACCCTTAAAAATAAATCACATTACAGTCAGTTATTCTATTATTCTAGTGATGGAGGTATATCGTAGGCATTTTGTTCGTCTAATGAGCCGATTTTAGTGGGTGTGCTGTTGTCCTATTACTTTCTGAATGGTTGCTTTCAAGTATAGTAGCTTTAACGTATTATTTTTATGTGTATTGCTATTCAGTGTTTTGGCTTTAAGGGTACTGCTTTTAAGGGTGTTGTTTTTAAGGGTATTACTTTTAAGGGTATTACGTTAACGGGTATTGCTTTTAAATGAGTCCTTTTAATTACATTCGTTTCAACTGCGTTGCTTTTAAGTATCATAGTTTCAAGTGAGTTACTTCTGAGGGTAGGTATTACTTTTGAGGCAATTACCGAGACTATTACTTTCAAGGCTATTACTTTAAGCTGTATTACTTTGAAGTATATTGGTTTATAATGTACAGATTTTCCGGGCATTACGTTTATGCATATTGGCTTTAGTGGATCAATTTTAAGTATATTACTTTTACGAGTACTACTTCAAAGGGTATTGCTTCATGATGCGCCGCTTTTAAGTAGGTCAGTTTTAAGTATATTACTACCACAACTAAGTTTATAAAGCATCTAAAGCATCTACTTGTTCTCAATTATTACTTATTTCCATGGCCTCGTTTCAAGAGACCGAATAAAGCCGAAAATGATCCTCTTCTGGAGGGTGTTGCCTTTCATTTACAGTACTTTTCTGGGTACAACTTACAAGTGATTTACATATCCTGAATAATGTTCTTGATGTCATAGCTTGTCGTGACCTATGACTTGATTTAAGAGATGTTCTCCACTTCAGTAATTGCGTAATCCTATTGTTTGTGGCGAACAGGTACCTTTTCAGGTTATGTATGGCCATTGGTTTGTACAGATGACACTGATTCTGCTTTGTGAATGACTGGTTGTTTCCAGTTATAACTTCATTCCAGGTATTTCAGGCTCCAAGGAACAGAATGGCAGAAAAGGTCTTCCCTATTTTGGACAGTATTCTCTACGTATCTTAGTGATTTATCCCTATTGCTTGATGTCACGGCTTGGCTTTGCCCGGTAGCTCGATTTAAGTAATGTTCTGGCCCCTAACTTGGTTCTAGTTATTTAGGTGACACTTAAATGATGTAGTTGGAATTGTTTGTATAGATGGTGCTGTTTCTGTCCGCAATCTAGTATCTGTTGTACATAGGACACTTAATTTGAGGATGATTGCTTATTGTTGCTTTTAAGTGATGTTCTGGCCATTGGAGTTATTTGTACAAATGACCATGTTGTTGCTTTTGCGAGAGAATTACTCGTTGCAAGTAATCGAAAGTGGTAGGATTTGCTCCTCTTCTGGATAGTACCGTATTCTCTCCTTTGATCGCTTGCAAAGGCTATTCTTGTCATAAGCTTTGGCCCGTAAACTCCATCTACTGACTGTGGCCCGTAAACTCCATCTACTGACTGTGGCCAGTCTTACTTTAAAGGAGTATTTCATTATTGGGTAATTAATGGCTACTGGTGGTCTATCCACAAAACTTATTCTGCAAAGGCTGGGACTCCTCGAATCAATGGAATTGACCTTGGTCTGTTCTGATAGATAGTACGGCGTAATAAAATATGCAATCACCCAAAAGTTTTTCTGGTAAAAACCTAAAATCTGGCTAATTTTCTAGCAAGGAGCAAAATCCATTTGTTAGCAACATCGCCAAAAGTCGAGTTCCTTCAAGCTACATAGTGATAAGCACCGTGATAATGGTATAAAGAATTGCATCAATAATAGCATGTATGTCAACTGCCTGTCAATTGAGGATGTATTTTGAACCTACAGCTAATTGACAACTATTTAAGTACAAAATATACCATAATATACCGTCATATACTGTAACTAAGGGCTCTGAGGAGGCTCAGTATTTACAATAGGTTTACTAACACAACTTCTCTGATCAATTCAAAGTTAAGGGAATGGTACATAATTTGTCGCTAGAAAGATTATTTATCACTAAAATATCATTTACTTTCGGGGTATGTAAGTAATAGCTAAGGGTGTTAACGCACACGTTTCATACTTGATATGGAGTCTATAGATTGTGATGGATAATAAAGGTTGCATGCTCATTATTATCCTATCTAGCAGTGCTAGTTCTAAATAAGTTTCTCTTTAATCGTTGAAAGTACAACTGATGTAGGAAGAAAGTATAAATATTAAAATAGATACTCCTAAAGAGTGAATAAAAGATAAACAACATCGAGATAATTGAAGTAGATGATCTATTCCTAGCAGTGAAGAGTGAATGTTAGTGAAAGTTGATATACTAGGCTGGGATACAAATCTTTGAGCTTACAGAGTTAAAGGTACTCGAGACAGACATACACGTCCAAATACGTGCCAGTATCATTAATTAGATCATAGCACCTTCTAAGTCTGAGAATCAGCTTAAATTCTGCAGTGGTTAAAGCCGTCTCACATTCCGTGCAATCAATGACTCTCTTACATACATGTCCTAGCTTCATCAAAACCTCACACATGACACTGTATTCTTCTCCTTCACTTCTCGTGATCCATTGATACAAATCTAAATCCATGAAACTATTGCACAATGCTATCAAGTAGTCTTCGATTGCATTCCAGTCACTATATACTGTGTCTGCGCGAAAAGTTACAAAGTTCTCAGGATACTTAATAGTCTGTTGGATTTTGAGACACATTAAACTAAGTTCATCCCTCAATTCACCTAGTTCCATATCTTTACTGTCTTTGACTCTTTGAATAACTCTTGGAAGGGGCTTTAATAGTTGTACCAACAATTGATACACAACACATATGTTTCCTTTAATAGTGCTAGAACTTTGCAATTCCAAGTAGTTATCAGTCAAATAGCTATCAATATCATTCAATATATCATACTGGGCTCCCCAGAAGTATTCCCTATCAACAGAGGCCATGATTGCAATTACTGTTTCCAACGAAGATCAAGTAGACTAATGTCAAAATTTCTTTACTAATTAATAAATTTCTGTTATGATTTCAAAATATAGATTAGTTAGGCAGAAGGAAAGTAATTGTGTGGATCATATCATTTATATGGTATTCCCGGGTGGCAAGAAGGAAAAATTTTTCTTTCCTTCAGTTGTTTCCACAATTATCATTTACAACAGAGAGCATCGCATCTCGAAAATATACCATAACCATGGTACGCATAATTTACTTCTTCTAAGCTCTGCATAACATACTTTCCTTCCTCAATTCTAAACTATTTGGTGAAGAAGCTTTACCATATTACATTTACTGTTGTGGGGGTGTTGCTCGCAATAATATACTCTTCCTCAACCCACTTGCTTTCAGAAAAGATTCCATACTCTGAAGTCATAACTCGAGGGTTGGTGGTATTCCAAACTATTTCCGCAAGCTATATCCTATTGGTTAGTGATTATCATCCGCTCGGAGGTAAAGCAGGAATAGTACTCCTAACTATCTACAGAAGCTAGAATTAGAGTGGTTAGTATGGGGCTGCAAAAGAAATGTTATTCAAGTAGATGAAATGCGTATGATCTGGATACTTATTCTTTGTGGTCAATTCGTAAATGGGTATATATAACACAAAGTCATCTCCAGTTCTTTTTGTGAGCAACATATATTACAACATTATCACAGGTTATTTTTGTGATACATCAATAGTTGGGTATACATTGCACTAAGTCAAGTAAATATATGGGGATTGATAATGTTTCTGTACCTTTTTGAATTCGACATACACTATAGGTAAGGCTATACATATTATTTACCTAGAGACTATCACAGGCAATGCAACAACGCATGATACACATATTCCACTAAAAGCATTATTCACTACCACAAACATTATTTTGCACTAAAGACATTCTTTACCACATGCCTTATTTGGCACTCAGAGCAAGATAGAGTAGACCGGCATGATTGCCTGCAGTGAATTACTAAAGCGTAATCAATATTGGGCCAGGCGTTGTTGGTTTGGGGAGTCCTCGGCTCGAAAAGTTCTCTGGTCATTCTCAATGAGCCAACGGATTGTGGAGGGCTTGTCACAAAAATATTTCTCAACCCTGTTAATCAAATAGTAACAGCTTCTAAGTTTCCTAAGGATGAAATCCTCTGTACCGAGATCTTCGTTAGATTTTTGATAAAAGTCAGGTGTAGCCCCACAATCGATAACATAGAGGCACATGCATGCTAAATTCATCAAAACTCTATACATCCGTTTGTCATCTGTCACCATTTCTCCCGTAGACTCTAACTGCGAATTAAGTAATGCGAAATTGGCATTCAATTTCTGCAAGTAAGCCACGACTATTCTCCAAGTAACAGATTCTGTTGGATAAACAGGAGCTGAGCCAATAAGACTAAGCAAATTATAACTGTTGCGGTTAGCCTGAATCAGGCTTTGCATCTGCATAAGTGTATTTGAATCTTCAGGTTCTATACATCTTCTCGAATTGATATCTTGGAGGCAGTCTAATATTTTTCTCGTCAACAAATACGCAACCAATTTGTTTTTAAAATTGGCATACTCAGCCAACTCCTGTATGTTTTCACAAACGTACTCTTTAAAGTTCTCTAATAGCAGACCATTCTCTTGCCAGAAGTGATTTTGTTTGATATAATACATTGTTGCAAATAGTGTTTCCAACGAAGATCAAATAGACTATTATAAAAAATTAACAGGTTGATATAATGATTCTGAGAGTATCAATGAAGTGTGTAAAATGAAATTAAATGTGATTTTGCCACATATATAAAATATCCTAGAGTCTTTGGGACCATGGGCATATAATATTAAGGCAGGTAGCAACTGAATAATAAAGAGGAACGAAAGATAAGAAAGTTTATTCATAAACGTGGATACAGAAAATAACCATAAGGCTTTCTACTTAAATTCTATCATCCAATTCTCTCTCACTTCCTTCTAGTAACTATTAACACTAAAGATAGAGGGGAGAAACTACAAAACTGAGTGCCTCAACAGCATTAATTGTATGATATAATTAGCAATTGGAATTCCCAAAGCCTCAAGGGACTTGAATTTGGTTTGATATTGGCCTGTTTCTTGAACTCCACAAGAACTGCGAGACGGGAGTAATGATTTACAGAGCTTCCCAAAAAAAACCAACAACCCAGTAGCTCTGGCCCTGCGGGTTGCTCTGATTCATCCTTTGATTGCGTTGCCTCATAACAGCGTGTGCTTGACTCGGGCGGTAAGAGGGGAAATTTCCTTTCTTTTTGCTGGCTTTACTTATAGTTTGTATCGGAAAATACCATATTAGTCGCACGCAGATCAACCATGTTGTGCCGCCTAATTGTATTCCTTTCTCAATACTGAATCAATTAATGAAAAATTAGTCAAGGTGGTTAAGCTCATCGCTTGTAGTTAGACATGTTCCCCACCTCAATTATTCGCGACTTTATTATTTGTCATGACCAGAAACCAATTGTAATTGATTTTCTGGCTTTTAACTTGGCATCATGAAAAATCCGTATTTTTGGTTCTAAGTGAGGCCTGGTCCTTTAGCATGCATTATTTGCCCAGATGATAATGATTTTCAAAATTGCAAGTTGTTGCTTGCTTTCTACTGCTACTTGTTCCTTATTTGCAATTGCTACTTGTTTCCAGTCGTCACTTATTACTATGTTTTGCTGCTGGTGGCAAAGCAACCGAATGGCCAAAATGCTTTCATTTTCTTTGACAGAAATTTTTCTGGGTAAACCTTATCTTTTCGGTAAATTTACTTATCTTGTTGACCTCATCGCATGTCCCAGAGGATTTAAGGGGTGTTCTCTGCTTGAAGAATTGAGTGATGGCTTTTACAAGAATATTACTTTGTTTGCATAGGTCCTAATATAGAGCTTAAACAATTTTTACATGTTTGAACCGAGTGATGCTCATACGTAAACTCGCGACTATGTGCATCTTCCAGCATTTTGGTACTTAAAGTTTCAACAAATATGTCGTTAACAATAGTATACACCAGTCCTTAAATATTTACGACGAACATACCATGGTCAATATGTACATAGTAGACATTAAGCGTATAAGTACGCAACACTCAAAAAAAAACGCACAGCACGTGCCCACACGCGACGGAGTGCCATCCACTAGACAGTGCGATA
>JAKVQV010000042.1:0-18705 GCA_030490795.1 Saccharomycopsis sp. yHQL182
GTGTGTCTGTGGTACTGTGGTTAAATAAAGAAGGAAATCAATATGTTCACAGCGACAGAAAAGGTAAATATAAAAAATTATATACAATTTATAAAACGCAACCAAAAACAATTAATAAAACAAAAAAGAAACTAAAATAAAAAAAAAAAAAAAAAAATGTGAAAAAAAAAAAAAAAAAAAAATAATTTTTTTTTTTTTTTTTTTTTTTTTTTTTTAATGATGATTAATTACCGGATTGTCTGGTAGTTGTCGTTGCCACTGAACTAGGAGCTAGAAGCGGAGGTTAATAAGAGAATGAACGGCGATATCGAGGACGAAACGGCCTTGAACGAGGATTTATCCGGACTTGGTGTTCAGTTGGTCACACAAGATTCTCTAGAGAAGGATCTCAACTTGAAGTTGAACCAAACCATCGCCGCTAACGAAAATGAATTGGACAAGAAAAGACTTGAGAAAGCCGAGAAGAAATTACAGGGTTTTAACAACAAGCTTCGAACCTGGAGGAATCTACTCAATGGAGACAATGTGAAGATCAGTATCAAACAACATACTGAAAAACAGATCAAGGACTTGATTAATAATGAGATTAGAGAGTGTAAAGAGGAGATAAAAGGTATCAAAAAGAGGCAAAACGAACGAGACTCGAATTTTGAAAAGCTCCGAAACAAAAGTGACCAGGATGCGACTGGCGATGAGCGACTTGAGGGAGAAACAGAGAAAGAGTTCTTGATTCGGACAGGGAAAATCACTGCGTTTGGGAATTCAAGCAGTTTTAAAGTGGAAGAACAAGAACACCCGATATACGAGGAGGAACAGATTCTCGATATAGAGGAGAATGAGCAGATTGAAGATGATTATGTGCCTCCAGAAGTGGATGAAGAAATCGATGATGACGAGTATCTTTTATCGGACGTCGAAGTATCGGAAACCAAGAAGGTGTCCGAAAAGACATATGATGACGAAGAGGAGGACGTCGATGAAGATATCTCTGACACAGAGGAAGAACAGAAGGAGATACGTAATATAGATGACGGTGATGAGCTATTTTACCAGAAACGGTTGAAAGAATGGGTCAAGACCCGCTCAGCAGGACGTCAATCTTCTAGCGAAGAAGATGATGATGAGGAAGAGGAATGGTTTAAGCCAAATCCCAGCTTCAAGGACGCAATTTTGAACAGCGAGTTCAGAGTTCCGGGTGATATTTTTCCTAACTTGTTCGACTATCAGAAGACGTGTGTTCAGTGGCTCTGGGAGTTGTATTCTTTGAAGGTTGGTGGCATTATTGGTGACGAAATGGGGCTTGGGAAAACCATTCAAATAGCGTCTTTTTTAGGCGCATTACATTACAGTAAGCAGCTAACCAAACCGGTTTTGATTGTATGTCCCTCCACAGTCATGAGACAATGGGTTAACGAACTACATAAATGGTGGCCTGCCTTCAGAGTCATTGTTCTTCATTCTATTGGTTCGGGGATGCAGAACTCCAAATCAAAGGATGTTAATGATGAGCTTTACGAGTTGATAGAAAATCAAGACACCGACGGAAAGATCCGTAAAAATTTGAACTCAGCAAAGACCAAGGCAAAACAGACCTCGTTAGTGAACAGGGTCTTTGATAAGGGTCATGTATTGATCACTACTTATGCTGGTCTTCGAATCCATGCTGATTTACTTTTGAGGCGTAAATGGGGCTATTGTGTTCTTGATGAAGGCCATAAGATCCGTAATCCAAATTCCGAGGTTTCGTTGACAGCAAAAAGAATCAGAACCCAGCATAGAATAATCCTTTCCGGGACTCCAATCCAGAACAATTTGACTGAATTGTGGAGTTTGTTTGACTTTGTATATCCTGGAAAACTCGGTACATTGCCGGTTTTCCAGCAGGAATTTGCAGTTCCTATCAATATGGGAGGATATGCAAATGCATCTAACGTGCAGGTGCAGACGTCGTTGAGATGTGCCGTAGCTTTAAAGAACCTTATCACTCCGTATCTTCTCCGTAGATTGAAATCAGATGTCGCTAAAGACTTGCCCAAGAAGCACGAGATGGTGTTGTTTTGCAAACTAACTAAGTATCAGGAAGACAAGTACTTGGGTTTCTTGAAAAGCGAAGAGGCTCTGTCAATAATGGATGGTAAAAAACATGCCCTTTATGGAATCGATATTTTGAAAAAGATATGTAATCATCCCGATCTTTTATATATTAATGAGAGAACATCTAACCTATTTAGAGCTCCAGAAGACAAGAATGATGAGAATGACGAGAATGAGGTCTTTGGAAACAAGCATAAGTACAGAGTGGCAAAAAAGAACTATGGAAACCCGATGATTTCGGGTAAAATGCAAGTGGTTCGAACATTGCTTCAACTATGGCTCCCTGAAGGCCATAAAGCCTTGCTATTCACACAGACGAGACAAATGCTTGATATACTACAGAATTTCGTAGAAGGATTTGACTTCACTGCGAATTACTTACGAATGGACGGAACTACGCCTATCCAAATGAGACAAGTATTAATGGACAGATTCAACAACGATCGGAATATTAATCTCTTCCTTCTTACGACAAGAGTCGGAGGATTAGGAGTGAACTTGACAGGAGCCGACAGAGTGATAATATTTGATCCTGATTGGAATCCTTCGACCGATATCCAGGCACGAGAAAGGGCCTGGCGATTAGGGCAAAAGAATGAGGTGACGATCTACAGATTGATGACCAAGGGAACAATTGAGGAGAAGATATATCACCGTCAGATATTCAAGCAGTTTCTTAGTAACAAGATTTTGAAGGACCCTAACCAGAAGAGGGCCTTCAAAATGAACCAATTGAATGATTTATTCACTTATGGAGACGATGATGAAGACGAAAATGAAGCTGAACGTAGACGACCAGGGGCACAACCAGGACGACCAAAAGACTTGAAAATAGCTATTGGTTCGCGCAACGAGGATGATGTCAATAAAGGGCCAGCTGATGACGATTTTTTGGAGGTGGCTAAGATTAATGGTGTGGCCAAATTAGAGGCCTTTAATCCAGGCGACCTGACAGAACAAGAAGATCATCGGGCAACTAATGGCAAAAAAGATAAAGACGATGACCGGGTGTTAAACGATTTGCTTGAAACCTCTGGAATCAAGGCAACTATTAGTGATGACAGTGTCAACACAAAGAGTCTGACAGACAAAAACTCCATCATCAATCGAGCAGCTGAAAAGATCGCTCAAGACGCCGTAAACAGTCTTATTGAGTCCCGAAAGCTCGCTAGAAAAAGCCGAATTGGAGTTCCTACATGGACAGGCAAGTTTGGAGCTGCTGGAAAGATCCAGAAGAAATCGGCTATAGGAGGATTAAACAGACGAAAGGTTGGAAGTACCAACGGGTCGCAGTTCTCATCGGCAGCTATATTTCAAAAGATCAGCGAAAATCCAATGCTTAAGCCTGGACGTAGCAATTCAGAAACTCCGCAGGTTGCTGCTAAGAAATCAGAGGAAATAAAGGAGATTGAGTCGCGAAAAGACTTCAATCAGAAATTGCTATCTGATAGAGAGAAAGTCGCTGAAGATTTCCGTGAATATTTGCTTACTCAGGAGAAATATTTTGCCAAATCCGGGGATATCATTGCTCATTTGAATATCACGATGGAAAGTGAGTCGGATATCAAGTTGGTGAGATCGATATTGAAGCAGATAGCTACATGGGACAAGCCGGAAAAGGGATGGGTATTGAAGGAAAACTTACGGAATTTGTAGAGCATTTTGTATTATTATTTTGTATATTACTTATTATTACCGTAATAATGTACACTTACTTCCTTACTGAAATAAGATAGACGCAGCATATTCGGCATTGCCGCCGGTTTGGTCAAGAGCAGTGATCACTTGCTGTCTGGAGAATCCCAACTGGACCAATCCATTGATGGTTTCCTCCGGATACTTGCTGGTGTTGGTGCTGGTTGCAGAGTTTCTTGCAATGGCTGCCGCTGCTGCCGATGTAGAAGCAGATGTAGAAGCCGCTGCCTGGCCGGAAACAGCGACCTTTTGTTTCTTTACAGGAGCCAAATTCTCCGGAGCAAAAATATTGCCACCTAACTTCATACCCTGTGAAGCCGCTTCTGCTGCAGCGGCAGGATCATTCATAAACGACTTAGGGATCTCAGATTCGCCCAAGAAACTGGTCTCATCATCACCAAGAACAAGCACGTTTCTTCTCAAATCAATCACTCCTTGGTGTTTTTTCAACATGTCCAAGCCAAAAAGGAAGTCTACATGAGTGTCAATGACAGAAAAACTACATATAAAGAACGATTTTCCAATCTTGATCTGGGCAGTGTGAATCTGACCCAAAATCTCCTGAGAACCAACGCCAATGGCACGGCCAGCAAATCTCTTGTCTATAAGTCTGTCCAAGCCGCATTCACGTGCCATTTTCAGAGATATAATGGTCTTCTGTGCACCCGAATCTACGAACGCCTTGACAGGGTATCCGTTGAGCTCTACATTGATATAAAGCATAGAAACAGGGGCAAAACTCTCTGGGGAATATTCAAACGCATTACGCATGTTCTCGTCAATCTCCTCCTGTTGAATCAACTCTAAGATCCGCTTCTGATTGGCTGGATCGTCTGGGTTTTGTTGTAATCTTTGTAATTCTTGCTGTCTGGCCTGTGTAGGGTCTACAAATCCTCTGGCCGCAGACATAGCATCATAGAACTTCTTGAACTCGGTAGGATTATCTAATACTCGTTGCATTTCAGGAGGAATAGCTGCTCTTGCCGCTGGATTATTGAGGATTTGCTGTCTGGCAATTTCTGCGTCATCATTGGTTCCAGTTGCCATTGGAGCTGCCACAGGAGCACTGGGACTGGCTGCTGGCTGGGCAGGTTTCTTCGTGTTCTTCATTAATATCACATCATATTGTTTGAGTTTCAAGTCTTTTAATGTTGTTGATGGTTCACATTTTAACTCCTTGCCATCTTTGAGCAACGCCTGGTCTTCTGGTGGAACATTGAATTCCGCCTCGAGGTACGCTTTGACGTCCAGCATGAGCATGTCATCCGACAAGTCTGCGTTGATAATATCAACGGTGCCTTCCAAGTTGATAGTGAGCTTCATTGTTGGGAGTTTATCGTTTAGTATTAGCTATTATTATTGTTTTGATATTATCTATTATTAATATTAAGTAACTATGTTGACGCGAGACAAAACTATTCTTTATATAGTCTGTTTATCTTGCCTGTTCATCTTGCCTATTTCTAAGGTGGCAACTTTTTGGGGTGAAAAATCGAACGCGGAACAAGTTCGAACCCAAAAGAAAAACCGAAATTTTCATGCGATGACCTTTTACACTCACTCTGCGTATTAATAAGCCTGTGGGCTTGCAACTCTGGCGACACGAAAACAAACCCAATGGCTTCACGAATCACTCGTTCTATGACCCTGAAGGCTGTGTCTTCAGCCTCAAAGGTAACGAAGGTTACAGCCGTAAAGGCTTCGACTCCGGCCAAAAAGAAGCGGGCCCCCAGTGTGAAAAAAGTTGCTGTCAAATCCAAAGCGTCGGGTATTACCTATGATATTGAGAGCCTTGATAATCAGTTCGATGAAGCAAAATTGAGCAATGAGTTCATCTCCAGCCATGATCCTCGGTTTATTGAGGGGTTAACCATGATTTTACTGAAAGATAACACCTTGTTGGCTACGGTTTTACAGGGCGAATTTACTATGTTTAATACCAGAAGAGATACCCCAGGTTCCAAGGAGGAGAAGGATTACTACTATTTTCAAAAAATAGCCAACGACATAGCCTCAGCTGAGGAGTCTAAGCAGATCCTACTTCAGTATTATTTTCAGGCACTTTGTCGAGGATTGATCGCTCAACAGGTTTCGGGCGCAGCCGCAAGATCCATACAATTGAAAGTGCACAAGGCGTATAAAGAGCCGGGCGATGAGTTTCCGCCTCCGGATTTTTTCGTATCTGCCCTGGATGAAAAACTTCGGGGCGCAGGCTTACTGGCACGAAAAGTAGAGTATCTTAGGGGAGTGGCCCAAGGGTTTCTTGATGAGGGGGAGAAGTTATCCGAACTTTTTAATAAGGGCACCAATGATGCCATTGTTGAGCGACTTGTCGAGTTCAAGGGAATTGGCGAGTGGTCTGCCAAGATGTTCCTAACCTTTGGACTCAAACGGTTAGACGTATTTGCTCCTGACGATCTAGGTGTGGCTAGAGGATTTTACAGATACATTACGGCAAGACCCAAGATGCACCAGAACATGCTCAAACTGGTGGTTTTGGACCCAAAGTTCAAGTCCAAATGGAAAGCATCGCTGAGCTCTGAAAAAAAGTCACCTCGCCGTGATTGGACCCCATTTAACGAGCAATATATGAACTATATTGCCGATGAGTTCAAGCCGTACCGCACGGTGTTCATGTTGATTCTATGGAGGTTAAGCCACCTCGATCTTGCAGTTTTAGAGAAATGACAAATATGTAGACCTTGAACATTGCATATAACCAACTGATAAATATGTCCATAGTTTTATAGTAAATACACCGTTTGAGAGTGGCGTGACTATGACGTACCCCATCTTATTTCATTATCTGAATATCTGATAAGTCTGTTACCAGAGACATGGATATAAATAGCTCATGTGATTTGATGACCAATTTTTCGCCTGGCTAGCTTATTCGCCCGGAGCTAGCCTCGTCTCGGGTCACTTGGATTGCTTCTTTTTCGGATGCTACTGCCACCTGCCTTTTAATAAGGAAAGCAAGGAAATCCAGTGCTGGGTTGTCGTCTTAGTAAGGGGAAAAAGGCTTTTGGTGCTTGCTTTCTGACATAGAGAAAAGAGGAAAAGAGGGAAAACTAAAAAAATACCAAACAGCTTGAATGAATATTTCGTGCTACTAAATAAAAATATTTAATACTCAGCAACTGCTCATCTCCAATTTCTTGGGTTATCTCTTTAACTGAGTCATTGATTTGTTGTGTGAACTCTATAATAATATTACTGCTATTTGGCTGCTACATGTCAGTTTGCATTCGATTCTAAAATAAACCCTTTTTAAAGGAGATCATCAGAAATCCCGCAAAAGCACCTACCTTTTTAGAGGTAGTCTGTATCAGTTGTCTTCAAATAATATAACACAATAAAATAATGGCAACTTCGTCAATAACGTCGTTTGTCCAGTCGGCTTCGGCTGCACCCACTGCGACATCGGCTACTCAATCCAGTGCTACGGTCACCGCAAGCTCTGCACCTAAGGACTCTTTATGGTACACCAACAAGCCCTCCCAGGCCCTTTTTTATCTTGCGATAATTGTCGGGATTTTAGTGGCCATTTTGTTTGTTTTCTTCATGTTCCGTTACTTTGTCCGTCTTAGAATGGCATTTGTATTGTCCTCAGCTACTGCTCCTGATCTTCGGCCTCTTTCAGACAGAATTCTCATTAATTTCCAGTACATACGCCGTAATGGCATAGATCCTCATATCGCTCCTTTCGATGTCCAACGGATCACCCCAGTCAGATTTTCAAGGAAATTCAGGCTTTCCGAAGAAGAAGTCGAATATTTATTTCCTGCTAGAACATATATTAATTGGATGAATGGCGGAGCCGAACGAGATGCTCTTGAAAGAGATATACATACACAAATCAAGTACTCTGATCAGGATTCTAACGAGTTGAAGACTGCCGCGGGTGCTACTGAAAATGAAGAGGAAGACCAAAATGAAAACCAAAATGAAGTCCAAAATAGCGATGCTGGGTCGCATCATCAAAACAAGGCCAATGTTGCTGAAGAAAGTAGCAATCAACTCGAAGGAAATGCTTCATTACATACTAGTGTTTCTAATACTAGTCATTCTACTGCAGTTAATGATATCCAGTCGATACATACTGTTGCTACAGAGAAGTCAATCCATGAACCTCCTAAAGACGTCGAAGGACCTCATTTCACGTCAGGAAGCTGTGCAATTTGTATTGAAGAGTTTGAGGACGAAGAGATTGTAAGAGGCTTAATTTGTGGCCATGTTTTCCACAAAGATTGTGTGGATCCTTGGTTAATCAACAGAAAAGCCTGTTGTCCGCTTTGTAAAAGAGACTACTATTTGAAAAACAGAGTCACCGATATAAATGCATCGGGTGATCAAAATGATGCCGCTGATGGTACTCAAAGTGCTTCTAATGAAGCTGGACGTTTTGATTTGATGACTGAGGAAGAAGTTCGTCAGCTTCGTGAGGCCGAACAGGTGCTCACAGATCGTAGAAATCGCGTAACAAGTATGGGCATTTTTGGCTTGTATTTGCGTAATAATGGTGATGGAACTGCTTCAGAAACCATTGGAATGCGCCCTCCAGGTGCAACTGTTGAAGATGATGCTGAAGAAATCGATGAGCGTTTCTATTTGAATCCTTATCGTCCCTTGTCTGAACGTGCTCGGAGTGCTCTTTCTGCTCATCCAGAATTGGAAGACATGGCAGTTCAGAAAGTGAATGAGGAATATAACGGATTCTTTTACAGAATATTCTGGAGACTTGTGAGTGTTAAAAAACGTGAGCTCATTGATAGCGTTGTGATATCTCAATTTCTTCGGTTGAGAGAAAGAGAACGGGCAGCAGAAGAAAACAATAATGCTGATAATGCTGACGACACAGCAGAAAATAATGGTGATCAACAATCTGCTTCTTCTCATCCCGTTTCTTCTCATTCTCAAACTCATTCAGAAACTCATTCTACAAGAAGTTCTGTCGATAATCATTCTGCTAGAAATTCTGTGGATGGTCATAATGATGATACTAATGCTCATAACGAACCTACAGTGCCTAGTGCTACTGAACCAGTAATACCTGCTGTTCCATACGATAACGATAACACAGATGTTACTGTCGAAGAGCGAAGAGAAGTGGTTAATCGTATGGTTTGATCACCGATTCTTCTCTTTGATCGCTTGTCCTCTTTTTTATATTATACGTAGTTGTTGTTCATTTCTAAATTATTGTTCCTCTCCTTTTCATATCTTTTTATCTCTTTCTTCCCTCTCTATTGTTATGTTGTTATGGTTCGGGCTTGCTTATAGCTTTTCTTTTGTTAGTTTTTTTTTTCTTTTCAATATTCATGTCAGCCAAATATTACTTTCTATATAGTTATGATAGTAAATAATTGCAGTCCTTGATATTGAAATCGCCTTCCTTGTAAATCTCTGCTTACAATGATAGCTTGAATAATGACAAAGTTCTAAATGGTTCTATTATTTAATGTATAATATTTATATATGCAATGGAATACTTCATTGGATGGATATCAAAAGGCAACAAAAATGATCTATGAAAACACATTTGCAAACAAGAGAGGCTCTTGCAAACAGAGGGAAAAGGAGCGGATAAAAGATGGAGTTGATGATGAAATTGAGGATCAGTAAAGGTATCGGAATGAAGGACTCTTGTCTCCAAGAAGGGTTCTTTCTCTAAGAGGTAGCTGGTGAAACATCTCTCTATAAGAGGCATAAGTCTTCTTTCTGTTTTCTCTCCAGATAAGAAACACATATATGGCCATACACACTAAAGAGAAACACAAGAATCCAAAATTGGTCCATACACCCACGGTGTATTTAGGGGCCTCACTGTCCAAGAACAAGTAGGTCGAGAAGATACCAGAAGTACTTGCAAAGGAAACAAGGAATGCAGTCCCAACATTTTTGCGGAGATGACCACCGAAGTTCAATGCTACCCAACACACAATTATGGGCACAGTACATGATAAACCAACTATGGTTAGACAGCAACCATAATATTGCTGTGTAGGACTACTGGGGAAGGACACAATCAATCCGAGACCAATTAGAGCAAATGCGATAAATATGAGAGCAAATGGGGATCTAATTTTGAATTTGTCTGATAAGTATGCGACAAAATTCGAGAGGAAGAATGCAATTATAAATGGGATTGCTTCTAGAACCATTTCAGGCACGTCTCCTGTCTTCATTTCTTTCGAGAAGTTCTGAACTATTGTAGGTTCGAAATATGCATAACCATATGAGCAACTAAGGATCCCCAAATATATCAAGGAGCCCCACCAAAGTAAAGGCTCTTTGACCACTCTTAGTATATCTTTATAGTTCATTTTAAGTTGATAGCCAGATTTTCCAGAGTAAACTTCAAGTTTTTTTACAAGGAAGAGAGTCTCATCGTCATCAAGGAATCTGGCACCTTCAGGGAAGTCAGGAATGAAGAAGAAAAGAACAACTGCCATACAAACAGTGAAAATTCCTTCAATAAGGAAAATCACTCTCCAAGATTCCATAAAGGTAACGTTCTTGACAGCATGAACCAAAGTAAAAGATATGACACCACCAATACTTCCCACAGAGTAGTAAGCGGTGAATATCTTCTGAGCTTCATAATTGGAGAAATAGTTGGCAAGGATATAGTAAAGAGCTGAGGAGTTTGACTGGAATATCCCAGAAAACACTCTGCAAGCAACTAACCCAGAGAAATTGGTCACAAATCCATTGCAAATGATTGTGGCTCCCAACATAAGTAAATAAAAGCTCATAAAGTAATGTGGACGGATATACTTCAAAAGAAGGTTTGAAAGAAGTTCGAAGATTACGTACGGTATAAAGAACACTGAGGATGCAACACTATAATCATCATCCTGCAAGTTAAGGCTTTCTTTCATACCCGCCTGTGCTCCAACGGCAATAGCAAAACGGGTCATGTAATGGATAAAAGAAACCATGCAGAAGGGAATAAGCACATATAAATGGACTTTTCTCAGGAGTTTCTTTTGGTCGATGTTGTATTTTTCTGCATATTCTTCTACTTTCTGCCTCTTTCTCTCTTCTAGCGTCTTTGCGTCTGTGTCGCACTCCGAATAATCTTCTCTGTCTGTATTTATTATGTAGTGACCTTTGATGTACACCACTTGATCTTCAGTGGCTACTCTTTCAAGGTCAGCTCCGAATATCACCGTATTCTCATACGTCATGTTAGTGGCAATATTATTTGTCGCTTGTGTGTTTCTATCGATGAAAGTAATTATGTCTATTCCCCTTTTAAAATATCTATCAAATTTGAACTAGGCTAATGTTTGTGTCTTATTCATTGGTCTTCTTTTCAAAGTCTATAATCTATAAGTGAAAAGAGGTTACTATGGACCTATAGTTTGGTGATATACGAATTGAAGTTACTTCAGTTACGAAAACATAGAAGAACTGAAAACATGATACATAAACAAAATGGATGTTAATGGGAATCGATTCATATTTATTGCTTTATTTCGGCACTTTTATAAATACACAAGCTCTTCTTGAGGAACTTCTATAATGAGATCCTGTAAAACAGGAGAATTTTGGGAAATATTATTAACTATGACCCATGCATCAGTACCAGTAAAATATTGTTACTATTTGCTGGGTTTCCCATAGTTAACGAGGAAAAAATATGCACGAGCTGCATAATGCGACTTTGGGCCCGCATGCAATTTTCTTCATTTAACATGTCTGATTTTTTACCACTAACATGTGTGTTTCCGCCCAGCATAATAGAGTATTATACACACTGTCCAAGAGCTGGATAAATATCATGGAAACCTTGGAACCCTAAAAAAGGATATCTTTTCAGTACTTGGTTGCTCTCAAGTGGATCATGGAAGGAAAGAAAAAGTAGAATGGATTTCATACAGGAATTAATGGAGCTCAGCTCAGCACCGTATTCGTCATCATGTCCCTTAAAACGAGGAAAACAATCACATTTAACGTGAGTTGCAGCCACCGAATGTTCGTGAAGGAAGTTGGTTTCCTTTGTCTCTTCTCTTCCATAACAATCCGACTTCACTTTGAGTAATCGAATCTAAAACAATGCCACGAATATATGAAAAAATTGCGCCGGAATATCGATACACAGCAATTAATCTACAGTTGCACCTAGCAACATTAATATTTGAAAAGAGTCTATCTATTGTGGTTGTCTGAAGGTGTATGCTCCACATGTTAATTTGATTGCTAGAACTTCTAGTTTTTCTTGGTTACACCCTTGTCAAAGATTACTCTCCCTATAGTAAACAGTCTTAGCAAATGCAGCTGTTATCGTTCATTACCCCCTCTACTGTATAATTAAAAAGGCATCAACCACCAGCATATATACTTGCTAGTTCCCGTTATAATTAGAGATATCTATGGGCTGGATTAATTTTGCGAAACAATTAAACTGTGAAAAAAACTTTATCTGCAAGAGGCTTTTCCCGCCTTCAACATGGGTCCGATTCGAATTTCCTTTAAGAGCCAATTTCTACCGTATTGGAAAGAATTATTCCAATAAAAATAGTAGCATTAAATACGTTACAAGGACCCAAGAACGACAGACAAATATTATAATATTACAGGCAAAATCTTCTCAAAATTGTCAATTGTATTGTAGTTTGAAAGTTGTAGCTTTATTCGGCGTTTGATAATACCAATATTGTGCCACTTTTAACTTTTCAAAAATTGAATATAATATATGAGTGTAGGACAAATATATGTTTTAATTAGATATTACTAGTAGTAAGGAAGGCAAAATTCCGCTTTCGGAGTAAACAGGAAGTTAGATAACGGGGTAACATGTTAACCCGGTGTAGTTTTGTCATATGCTAGACCTAACCAGTATGCCTTTGAAAGCAGCAAAAGCTCAAAACTGCAAATCCGACATTACATCTAAAGCTTGGAAGCTCTGTGATAAAGATTTACTATTACAAATTTGACTATCCCATAAAAGTCTCTAAGTATCAATACCTTAGGTAAATGATCGCTCTCTTGGAGATACATCCCTAACGCACTTCTCAGAAATTCTCAGTTCTTCATATATACATCAAATAATTGCAACATCAATACTTTAGGGCAGTTGTTTTGAATTTTTCGTCTATAGGAATAGAGCAGTTTTTTCTCAAGCTGCTGGTCTAGGTAACAGTAAAACTCGCATTATGCATGATGAAATATTCTCTCTGTCTCTTTGCTAATACTAGCACTTAAGTAATATTTTGTTTACAGACGACAGACATAGGGGGGAGGGGGGCTCTGCAATGGCATTAACATTGCAAACTTTAAGACAATGTTTGAAGAAGATAAATATGCGTGTCAAAAGTAACTTTCGGGTGTGGGATCTTACGAGCATATATACCCCATACAAAGGTATTGTTCTCGTAATTCACGTTGTAACGCCTTACATCTATAGTGATTATCATGAGCAAATAAATGAAACCGCAAATGAAAGCCATTTCAATGAAATGACTGCATTCCAGTTGGCCTGTTGCGCGCAAGGTGAACCTGCTCTCGCTGTTATTGATTTGGTGCAGTATGAGCAAATATTTTTTAGATTCACTGCCTTGGTACTAATAAACTATACAACAGTGATCATCGTGTTCATACTCGTAATCTTGTTTTCCTGCAGTGGAGCTCTTTTTTTATGAGCTACGCCAATGGGAACAAAGGAAGACGTGATGACCTATGAAAAAAAGTAGAAAGCAAAATCATGAAGCGGCCTTTGACGCTGTACATGCTGTATTGTCCGCCAAGAGTCATCATGATCTGCAGTTAATGCTTAAATGAATTGTAGGTCTTACCTTGAGCGAATGCTAGGGGACAATTTATTTATCCTCTCCACCACTAGTATGTTTTTAGAAGTAAAATGCGACGACGAATCGGTAGATAGAAGCGGACACTATTAATAAATCTGTAGCCATTAGTCTGACTTTTTTGCAGGCGTCAATACATTAGAACTGTCAATTTAAGATTTCATTGCGAGCAAATATTCCATGCATCTTTAAGGCTCAGAAATTAGTCCTATAGCCATCTGGACTCGAACTTCTTGAGCATCATCCAACGAGTATATCCGTACTTGCTAATGTCTGGAACCCTTTGCCTTTCAAGTAGTTAAAGCTCACCCTCTATTGTCTCCGTGAGTTTACCAAACGGACTATTGGGTCGTTACTTTTTGTCTTATTGATCGTTTTGATTCATAATGACGGACCGGTTAATGGCGTTAATTTAACAAAAGTCAATTCCCTCGAGCCTTTGGATAAGCAAACTGTATTTGATTTCTGTGGTTTCTAGTACCAGCAAGGCAGTACGCATAACTATAGGGAGTAACTCCAAACTTACGAACACCCAACATATATTCCTATAGATGGATAAATAACTCTTATGGTACATATACCTCGTCATCTCTATAGATGTTTCTGTATAAATACCTGTAGATTTTTTCGATAAAGATGATTTATTATCTAGATAATCAGCTTAATCTATTCAATCAGTATCAATAATCACAAAGGTAATCGTACTGATGATACAGAATCATTGGCTATCAGTATTTCATTCATTCACATCACAAGACACAATATATAATGAATTTTGAAAAGAAAGGTTCCAAAACCTTGGATCATACGGTGGAAACCGAGTCCTTGGGAAGCTGCTCGGAGCACTATAACGGTGAAAGCAAAGAAAGCAGTCCATGTGCCTCTCCAAAACTCCTGAGAACTGCCAGATTCAATAACTGGATTTCATCCCCGGGTAGACCAACAGCAATAATATCCTCAACTGCACCTATCAGCGAGGAAGAGTACCAATTGCTTCACGAAGTTCCTATTGAGGAGATCAGTAACAAGAAGATCAAGCCGAAGGAGTCATCGTTTGCTCGATTGTATGATAAATTCACCAGTTTGGCAGGTACTACTGGTAGTTTCACCGGAACATGCTTGGTTCTTTTAGCTTGGGCTATTTGGGGTGCAGCCACAGGAGCTCCGGATATTTGGCAAATTGCTATTGAGGATGCTGGTTCCATCCAATCGTATTTTTCTGACTCGCTATTGATGAGACAACAGCAAAATGGATGCTATGAGTTGCTTCAAATTCTATCAGAATTGAACTCTAGAACCTTAACATTCCATAAAATGTTATGTAATGTTTTTGGAGTGATTCATAGTGAAGACGACGCCGATGAACAGATTAATGAAAAAAACGAACCTTCATTACCTAGAGTTGACCCTGCAGAATTGAAAATCATTGAAGATCAAGTCAAGGAAGAACTAGGCGGTGAGGCTACAAAAATTTCTCAGGTAAACATTCTTGACAAAGTCAGTGATTTTGCGGCTACAATTTTCGGATCGTTTTATACTGTGGTTATTTACTGGATTGGTATTTTCTGTTGGATTGGTTGTGGAGCATTGCCTTACTTAAAGTTTGGTGATGAATGGCAATTGTATATCAACACCGCTACAGCTGTTGAGATTACCTTTGTCTCCATGTTCATTCAAAATGTGCGTCAAAGACACGACCATTATTTGAAAAAATCCCTATCATTAGTTTTGTTGGTGAATGATGAGATTGAGTACATGATTCGAAATAAATTACTTGCAACAGAAGCCGAGAAAACAGAACCAAACCAACAATACATTATCCCCGCATTAAAGCTATCTCGAGGTCAAAGAGTTATTGAGTATTACGCACATATCATTGGTGGTGGTGTTGGGCTTGTAGTTAGTACAATGGTATTTATTCTCTGGCTATGTATCGGAAACTCCATGGGATGGTCCAGTAACTGGTGGCTTATAATTGGGACATATACAGGATTAGTTGGATTTGTTGATGGATTCATTTTAAGATGTTGCTATTACAGATACTACAACCATGCGTTTGAGTATTTCGAAAAGTTAGAGGATGAAGATTACAAATTTTTTGAGAAATTGCAGATCCCCGCACCTCCAAGAGCACCATTAGTAAGCGCTTCAGAACGATCCTTCAATTACAGGGCAAGTGCATTTATCGGTCAAAAGCTTTCATCATCAAAAGCCGTTTTGTGTTCATTTTGTGCAGTGATTATTTTAATTAGTATCGCATCGGTTTTGCAATGGTCCACAACCGCTCAATTACTTTGTAATACTCCAACAATGATTGTTGAAGGGTTCTGTTTGCTTATTTTGCTTGAAGGCCACAATCAAAATAATACCCGTTTGAGAGTCTTTGCCCATGACAGTTTGACCAGACGTATGTACATTAAGTTCTTTCTTGAAAAGATTGTCCAAGACAGATAAATGACGGATTCTTGACTCTGCCGTTGTTGGGCTTTTATCTCTTATCCTTAATTTTCCGTTATCCCCCTTGTTTCTCTCTGTTCCCTTCAGTTCTCTTCTGTTCCCTTACCTCCTCTTCTTTTTCTCTCTCTTCCTTATTTTATATTGTCTGTATGTTTCTGTTTTGCCTTCTGAATACATCAAAAATTCTGCCATATGTCTGCAGATCAAACAAGAGTAATTACTGGTACAAAAATAATTACCTGGGTTTTCTTTTTCATGCATGATGAAATTGACAATATGCATAATTACGCAGTCCGCCTGTTTGTATCAGATGGCCCGCAAATCCTTCTTTTCAGGTGGTACCAAAACTATGTAAATGCTATACCAGGTTGCTATGTCATATATCATATGATAATAATATGAGGACCATCAAGTACTCAGGCGTAACTATAGTTGTTATTGAATAAGACCACTATATTCTGTTCAGTGACTTAGCACGCGTCTAATTATAATTAACCACAGAAAAATAGCCGGAAAAATATTAGCAGTACTCATACGAGTTGTTAGTTGATTAGTCTAAAACTGACTTCTTCCGCCCAACAGATATCCTTTTTCCGGGCGGATGTGCGCTCCTGATAATAATTACTTGTTTTGAAATTAAGGATGACTCTGTGATATCTTTTAAGTGTGTTAAGCTTTTAGTGCTGTAACTCTAAAGATAAGTGACACTACTCCCTGCACTGCAGATTTGTAACCATGAAAAGTATGAAAGGGCGTATTTAAATCCAGAGATAGTTCCTCGCCATTTGAGTACCATTCACATAGGTCGCCACAAATTTCCGTGAAATTGGCCTGATATGGCTGATTTGAAACCGGCACTTGCATAATACTTCCTTGTCAATCAATTACACACCGGCCCAAGCAGATCCTTTAAGGATCTTCATGCTCTCTAGCCCCATTTCCCAACCTGTTTTCGCACGATACCGATATAGCTCGGGTATCACTGAGTCACTGACGTGGTGTCACTTCAGCGATCCACATCGCATTCTCTCGTGGTTGCTCCTTTCAGATACACAGCAGAACACTTAATAAAAGTATGATGTCTCAGAACAGTTTAAAGTTTTTCTTGCCCTTTTGATCTTTTTGGCCTGGATTTAATTATGTAGTTTCTTTTCATGAGTTTCCTTTCTTTTTCTTCCTGGTTCTCTGGGTATTCTGATTACTTAGATCACTGCTTCTATCTGCTTCTACACATTGTTAGCTAGGTAGGTATCTGCTCCTGAGTGTGCCTTGTTATGTTGTGATAACGGACCATCGACGTCCCCAATCCCAGGCTTAAGAATACTATAAATACTCAGCAAATCGCAAATCAAAGCAATGCCAAAGCAATGCCACTGATATAATTATCTTCTCTTTCATCGCTTTCATTCCCCATTCCTTATTTTTTTCTACCTCTTCATCTTCTCAATAAACGGAATTTGGATGTTGAACTTTTTCTATACAAATGCATAATAATGTATCCAAAACGTCGTACTCATACTAAATCGCAAAAATCTGCTGAAACCTCTTTTAGTTTTTCTTCAAACCCTTTCGACAAGAATATTCAGCAGCCAATAATTTATACTGTAGGCAATCCGTCAAATCAGCCCCAACGACTCAACCCTGTTAATGTTAAGCAAGATAATAAGCAGGCTTTGAATGAAATGAATAATCAAGGTGGTTATCCCTTCTTGAATAATAACAACAATAATAGCGGTAATAACAACAACAATGGGAGTAATAGATTTGTGTATAAAAACCCACTTCTATCTACCAATCCACCTGCATCTGTTCCGGTAGGCCCTCAATATGTTGGCAACCAGCCTCCTTATTACCAGGTCCAGCCAGGTGCTCCTCCTCCAGGATATACCGGTCAAAATGATCCTTCTGGTGTTGCTGCTAACAATAATACCTTCCAACGTTTTCAACGGACATATACCCCAGGCCCACTAGGCCAAGCAGGCCAACCTGGCCCATCCCGTAATCTTAATCGTGGTGACTACAGATTCCAGCAACAACAACAACAACAACAACAACAACAACAACAACTGTCTGCTGCTGGTCCTCCGTTTCCTCCTTTTGTGTCTAAAAAGGCTCCATCGTTGCCTCCAATTACCAACTATGGAAACGCTTCAAGGATTTTGCTTCCTCACATCGGCGAGACCAAAAACGACAAGGACCATCCAATTGATGTTGATTCTGAATTAGGTCCAGGTCCCGGTAATAATTCACGTTTACCACCGCTTCCATCCACTCTTTCTAATGGATACAATAATATTGGACCCGGCTATTTGGCTCCTTTACAGCCTTCGATGACCAACCTCACTATCTATCCCCGTCGTGATAGTGGTGGCATCAAATACGAACAGCAGCCTGTCAAAATACCGCCCCCATCATTCGGTAATCATCCTGCTGATGCTGTTAAGCTGTTGTCGCCTCCACCTCAGCCGTTGTCTGGCCCTGGTTCTGGCCCTGGTTCTGGCCCTGGTTCTGGCCCTGGTTCTGGCCCTGGTTCTGGCCCTGGTTCTGGCCCTGGTTCTGGCCCTGGTTCTGGCCCTGGTTCTGGCCCTGGTTCTGGCCCTGGTTCTGGCCCTGGTTCTGGCCCTGGTTCTGGCCCTGGTTCTGG
>JAKVQV010000043.1:0-15721 GCA_030490795.1 Saccharomycopsis sp. yHQL182
ACAATATAGCAATCTATTTACGGATAAGTGAGATAGTTGATCTTTCTTTTGGTATGTCATCAAATTTAGAGGTTTGTAGAAACTAAAAAAAAAGAAACAATTTCAAAAAAAAAAAAATTTTAAAAAAAAAAAATACAAAAAAAAAAATAAAAATTAGATTATATGATTTAATAAAAAAAAAAAGGGGTAAAAAAAAAAAAAAAAAAAAAAAAAAAAAAAAAAAAGCAGGACAAGAAGAGTCCAATTGGTAATGATCTGCAACAGAGGTCCAGAATCTACTTTATTACTGTCTTAGAGTTGAAGTAGGTGTGAAAAAGTTCTTGGACCTCATGTATCATCACTGCCAATAGTGTTCTTTTTATCTGCCGAAGCACGTTATAAAACACTGATATGGGAAACCAAAGGCATCAGCAAACCAAGGGTTTAACCCTGAGTATGCAAAATTTGATAGCATACTCACTATGTATCTAATCATTGAATAAGGAATTACACTATATTTCAAACCGTTAGTAGGAAGATTGGAAAAGAGTTTTGACAAAAATTTTCTTCTGAGGTTTTCTGAATTATGTGATATTTTTTTGGATTTTTGATTTTTTTTTCATAATATTCGACGCCAATGATTCCCTCAGAAAGAGCATCTTCTCAATCTTTACTTCCCGAATCTTTTTTCTTCTTACGGCCATTAAATTTAGTTAATACAACAGTCCCATATGTTTGAGTCTTAGGTCCCTCAGTTTTTCTTTACTTTACTTTCTCAGGTCTACTTCTCTTAGTTTCGACTCCATCGAAATTGACAAAGGTACGACAGACATTCAGATTCGCGTTTCGAGATGTGGAAGTCATCTTTATTTGGTGAAAAGTCGTTGCTTTTACTCTGGGATTTTACATTTTGAACTTTGGGCATTTTGAAGAGCGAGAGAGAGAGAAAAGAGCTTTGTGTAATGCAGCTTTGAAATGAGACACAACTATCTATAAGCCTTCTATTCGCTTTATCAGGCTTATTCAAGAAAAGTTTCTTTGTATACTTTCTATGTCTGCTAAACTGGAGATAGTATTATAATAGTGTACTAATAAGACCAATAGAACATAACAAAGAGCAAAAACTTACTCTGTATACATAGCCAAATCAAACAAACTAAGAAAAGAGAAGCTAAACAAATAACCTGATATAGTATACTGGAAAACTGTACAGTATCAGCGACACAACGTTGATTCTAAAATGTTGATATATCGGGCCAGATCATGTGTAAGGCAAAGGTGCATCTGACTTTCTAATGAGATACATGGATTTATACACGAAATCTGGTCACTTAAAATTTGGATAGCTGAACTTTTACTTGGGAACGTTCCATTCCTTGAATTGACTTACAATCAACGTGTATTAGCTGTAGAACAGAGATATTTGCTTCTTGCTTTTTTTTCTACTGGGCATAACGAGAAGTCCCCAAGAATTGGTTATGTAGTAACTCTTTAATGAGATTAAGGGATACACTAGAGGAATAAAGTATCTACGATCATTTAAGTATTCAATTGGTTGACAATGCCTATACCTTCTTGAACTGGCTTTCCAAAAGCTTGTAGAAAGGTATGGTTATAGTAGGTGCTCCCATAGTAAGAACATTCCATGGTAAACTGTGATTTGTATACAAAGATATAGAAGCTGTCAATTTCAGACCTAAAACTTTAAAATTGCTATGAGCTGAGATTAGTGTTTTACAAAAGAAGCAACAATTAACGATCACACTAGAAGAGATGGTTGTATATTGTGTGTAAGATTAACGGGGGAAAGCAGGCTATAATTGCACTCACATTGTTTGAAACTCTTTCAACTTATGGGTAAGGTTGTCGTACTTTCCATCAATAGATAAGTCTGTCAATCCACGTTTACGTATTTTTGGATTTAGATTTACTATCGACTACTTGTAACTCACATTTCTCTTTCATTACGTTGTTATCAGTGCAGTAGCCAATGTATTGGCTGTTTGATCTCAGTGATACTTAAAAGCTTAGACATTACCATACAACTCTCACTCTTCTCGACTGGCATTAAAGAAAAAATTACATGATGAATTACTGGTACGGCTGTAACATCCGGTTATGTTTTACGAACGTATTCTCATCATAATTGTACAACATGACTTCCCTTGACGCATTGAATCTCATTTATTGCTGTTACTATGAAAAATTCACACCCATAATCGAAGAATCCCGTTAAATAATAGTATTTTACTATTCCTAGCAAGCCAAGACATTGCATCTCTAAAACAGAAAACAAGACAGATCTTGAATCCTGACGAAACTGAAAAACTTGACTCCACGCTTCCCGATCTTCTTCATTTCTCTTGTATCACAATGTGCCCTTCTTCACCGTCTCCCACTACTCAAATGTTTGATCGTTACAGGTTACAAGCAAGTTACAAACAAGTTGCAGTTTTTGCACAATATACATATTTTGTCTTGTAAATAGTGTCAAACGATGACTGGACCATATGTTGTGAGTCGACTTACGAACAAAAGTCAAAATAATAGCAAAATGAAACTTTTATTGAAACCGTAGAAAGAGAAGCAAAAAACCAGAACCTGACTAGACCTGTCAAAACCCATAATAAAAAAGAAACACTAAAAGAACACTAAAAGACGGTAAATGAAGTAATGTTAGGAGATCACGCCTGCCTGAAGTTAAGTTTGGGAAATATCAAGTCAATCTTGCTTGGAGTAAGAGTATGTGTGCGATAAGATAATCTTTTCTTTGGTTTTGTAACTTTGGCACTCCTCTCAGGTGCTATTGATGTGCTGCTCCCAAATTTGAACCCAGACGTTAAAATATATGACGAGTATTGTAATTGAGAGTCAATAAGTCCTTCTGGCTCGTCATTTTCCTCTTCTTCTTCTTCAGTACCTTCGTTGTATGTATGAAGCTTCTCCATTGTATTCTCGTAATCAGGGAGTATAAACAAATTGAATGAGTTTTGAGTTCCTGGATTGTTACTTTCAAAGATATCAAACTCTTCATCACCCAGGTCTTGGATTCGTATTTTGCTGTTGCTGTCGATATTGTCACTGACATCAATTGTATCGTTCAATATGGAACTACTCTCAAAAAAGGCGTTTGAGCTAAGATCCACCGGGCTTTTTTCTTTCACAGATACGTCCAAACATTCAACAGTGTCTTCTCCCGTTAACAAGTTATTTGGAGCCTTTCTCTCTAAGGGAGTATCGATTAGAGATACGCTAGTCATCTGCTCATAGAGTTCCTGAGTATATTCGAGCTGCTCTTTGCTATTCTTTAAGAATTGGTCTTCCACCATTCCTGATACATATTCCTCCACCAACGAAAACTTTCGTTGATAGATATATGAGGGCATGTCTTCAATCTTATGAGCCATGATGGCCTCAAACCAAGCTTTACCGTTACGCACTGTCAAGTGCCAGTCGTTTTTATCTGATAGATAGCATTTACAGAATCCAAACCCATGGCTGCCTCTTTCGCAGATTTCTTTGTGAAACTTCTTCTTGAGTAGCTCTCTATGAAGAGCCAAGTTCTCTGTGTTCAACTTCATGATAGTGTCGTAGTTTCCAGTGGAAGTAAAGAAGAATCTTTGGACAATTACTAAGAAGAAAGAAAATACAAAAGTTCTAAGATTACCGTCCGCTTATATAAATTCATGTCATCAGAATTAGTCTTATCATCGAATTTCAGTCTATGGGCAAATTAGCACATATATTCAACTAGTAGAAATACGTGCTTTCAGATACACATAATTAAAAATAGAATCCCAGGGAGAGCAAGGGTGTATCAAAAATCAAACAAGTAACTTAGAGAAAACGCAACCCGATCTGAAATTCCAGCCTTAAAAGCGCTGGAATAAAGGCACTTATCTCACATCTTACAGAATTCGATCCACTTATCGTCAATATGTTATCAGCCTTTATGCTGGATCTTTTCAATCCACGTCTTATTTGTGGTATTTCCAATTCCAGAAATGCGATGCCCTTGGAGAAAATATGCGCTTTTTCTGCTATATGCCACTAATTCCACAAAAATGGCGGCTCATAGATAAGCAATAGTCTTTGAAGCCTAACGGTATTGGCCCACGTTTGTTGTTGTGGTGTACCATCATATGTGTGGATTAGTGATAATGGATGAGTTTGGTTCCCTAGGGATTTTCATCCTCTGGTGATAGAGATGTCATCTTGTTTCGCAGAAAACATATTGACAGTTGATTGTTTGTAGATCAGTTGGACTTGGGGACAGCCGTGCAATAAGAGATATTGTTTCTTGGAATTACGTTTGCGGTTGTGCGAGACGGATGGAGGCTGAACTCATTCCGATCAACTCTTCCATGGCACGATCTATGGTCCAGTTTCGTGGCACACATATGTAGGATTGTAGGTTATAGGTTCTGTAGGTTATGGGGTAACACGACCAATTCCAGACACTAGTGAACGTGATTGATAAGCTGACTTCCTATGTTTATATGCTAAGTGTTTCATCAATAGAGATATCAATGCATGATAGGAACTGGCTGAGATTTACATTTATTAGTGCACGTGAGTTTTGCATTATAATGCGTGAAACTGCAGGATTACTTCAACATTGTACAACCAGATCAAATCTACGTAGATGTAACTACATGACTACATAACTGGACGACCGTTCAATACTGTTAATAGCCGCACTTGATAACTACACAATGCGATACTCGAAGACTAAAAATGTGGCCTTGAACCTCTCGTAATAACTACAAACTCGACACGTAACAGAGCTAGTCACAGCCTCCCCCAGCATTTGAATATTTGATGAATATTTCAGTGTATTGATAATATTAATGACGTGTATATAATAGTGATAAAACAGCACCCTTAGACGTTGACTCTTTCCAATTCTTCTCTTCCAGCCTTGGTATACAAGTAATCGTTATAATCTCTGGCGTTTTCCCAGATGTACCAAACGATAGCAGCAGGAACAATGACGAACAAAGCCTGATTCTTGACTCTTCTAAAGGTGTTGAATACAGCATTGTGAGCAGCTCCCTTCAATGGTTTTTGAGCGAATGGGGAAACTGCGTAGGTGGTAATACCCTTTTGTTTAGGACTTCCTAAATGACCCCACCAGCCCATGTAAGCACCGTGATGACCTCCCATTTTGTGTATTTGTGTATATGTTCCTTTCTAAAGATGATAGACGATTTCTATTAGTCTGTAACTAACAAAAAAACGATACTTCTACTTGTAGAGAAAGATGGACCACAGATATCTCTCTATAAGCAATAATACTGCTACTAATTTTTTTTTTTCACATTTTTTATTCATCCACTCCTTTCATATTTTTCTTTGGCCTGATTTTATAATTAGCCAGCTACAATTGGCCGAAGAAAACGGCTCATAACCCAGAAGTTTTCGGCCCGGTGCTCATAATGTTCTCCAGCCACAAGAACCGGTGCGCTGTGTGGCGGTGCACGATCTGTGGTTACGAGCACATCCCCTGCCCTATTTTTCGCAACTGTCTACAGATTCGAATCAAAGCAAATTCCAGTAGGAGAATTTTACTCAACGTGAATGAACGTTGCAACTGCAACTTGTTTTTTTTTTCAACCTTTCCTTAAGATCTTCGTTATAGATAGATCTTCCTTCGTGTTATCGATCAGATCGTATCCATTTATCCATTTATTAAGGTATAGATATTGGATGATAAGGCCGAATATCTTGCGTGTTATATTATTGCTTGTTAACAGTTTCCTGATTGTCAAAACCCTCTCTTCCCTTATCAAATATCCATCGAGGAGTTACGTAAACAAGTTTATCCGGCTAATAACTTCACTGTCATAGCCATACAAATACAATACACATCATCAACATGCATCTTGCATTTCCTCAGAAAAATTTCAAGCCCAAAGGAGGCGTGTCGGTTATCAATAGACTTCAGAAGAACAAACGATTAATATCGGTGATTATTTTGATCTTCACTCTCTACTATCTATTTGTTACCAACACATCTAGTACTCTCAAATTCGATTCACGAAAGCTTCCAAAATTACATGGACTCTATGAAAATGAAATATTGACTACTAGAACTTTAATATTCCCCCCAGTTGAACATGCGCCAGGCTTGAAACAGCTTGGACTCACGAATCTCTTTGCCAGCAGACAGGAGGGAAACAGAATAAAGTATTTCTTTGACCAAAGTCCTCAGGGTGGAAACATGAAGGAGGACCAAAAGAAAAAGGCCGATCAAACAGCGATTGTGAAGAACGAGTTCATCAAGACGGGGAAATTGGTGTTTGATGCTAAAAATAGAAAAAGTCCCGAGATTGTGATTGTCACTGACATTGATTTCCAGATCTATGACGTTGCTCATTTGACCAAGGTTGTTCAGAACAGAGTCGACTACGCTCAGGCTAGACATTATGGGGTGTATGTAAGATGGAAGCAAGAATTCGCTCCAGTAACATCAGAAAACGGAGACGATCTTAATTGGACGCGTCTTATGATTGTAAGAGCTGCCATGCGTGCTTTCCCAGAGACCAAATACTTCTGGTATTTGGACCAGGATGCGGTGATTGTGAAGTACAATATCGATTTGTTCAGTCATGTTTTAAACCCTGATAAACTCGGACCTATGATGTTGAAAGACCATCCTATTGTTCCTCCTAACGGAGCTATTCATACGTACAAAAACGTCAAGCCATCCAATATCAAGTTCCTCATCTCTCAGGACGAACGTGGCTTGAACACGAACTCTTTTATTATCTCTAACGATCTCTACAGTAAAATATTAGTTGAATTCTGGGGCGATAATTTGTACAGAAAGTATAATAACTTCCCAATGAAGTCGGCAAGTGCTTTAATGCACATTTTACAGTGGCATCCTGTGCTATTATCCAAAACCGCTTTGATTCCAGCTAGAATGATCGCTTCTTCTCATAATGTTGTGGATAACTCCGATAAAAACAATCCATACAACTATCAAGAAGGCGATTTGGCTGTCGTGTTGAAGGATTGTGATATCAGAAAGTCATGTGAAACCGAATTCGAACAATACTGGAACCAAATACGTGCCAAAAGTGCCAAGAGTCAATAAATAGCATAGTTATAGGCATAGACACAGGCATAATTTACGATTCTCATAGATAATACAGATTTTCTTTTTTATTCATCTCATTAATCAGAGCGGCTCATTCATGTATGTCTACAAATTGCTATAATAATTGGCTATTTGCTGTTTTCTTCTCTCCTCATATGCCTCTGGGCCCAATTTCTGTCTGGCAGCTTCCAAGTCTTTAAAGAACGCTAGGAAGTCTTTAACCGGCACGTTGTCGCACTTTTCGGCCCGTGTCTTCTCTTTGATTAAGTTGGAGTTTCTTTTCTTCTTTAGGATTGTGTTCTTAAGAGTGTTGCTGCCGTCGATGCCTGTCTTCGTGTTTGGATCCAAAGTGCTTTCTTTTTTGATATTAAGTATGTTTTCCTTGTCATCATATAACACTAGCTCTGCAGTTTTATTGAAACGTATTTTGGTTTTATTGTAATCCCCGTCACTGCTTTTACTAAGGGTTTTATCCAATGAGGCAAACTGCTTGATTTTATGCATTCTGAAAGTATCGTCTGCAAGATCATGAAATCTTGACCGAAATCCAAGGGCTTTCTCTTTAGAGTTACTCGCATCATTAAGTAACTGAACAGCGTCAATCCCTTGTCTTCTGAAAAGTGGGATGTTCAAAACAAGAGAATTGCTCTCGTCAGTGTCTCGTGAATCTTGTCTAATTATTCTATCGTGTTCGCCGTCGACCTCCAATTGCTCATACTCATCAGAATCATCAAACTCAAAAAACTCATCCTCTGACTCGTCCGATTCTTCATCTGATTCATCCAACTTTTGCGACAATCTGTCAGCTTCCATGGGCTCATCAGATACTTGATAGTCGTCCGAGTCTTCGTATTTTCCTAGTGACCCTCTTCCTAGATTGAACTCTGGATGTTTAAAATCTCCATGGCTATATGAGAGACAATGAAGGTCGTTATCTTCGACAAGAGACGGGCTGTTGAATAGTTTGAGATTCAAAAAGTCTTTGCCCTTGGTCTCGCTTTGTAATTCAGAGATCTTTTGTTCAATCAATGTTGAACCCATGGTACCAAATGAATCCTCGGTGGTTTTGGTCTTTGATCTTATATGTTTGAATGACGTAAGTAGAATGTCATCACTTATCCGCATAATGTTTTCATTGTTGGAAAACTTCTCAAACGCCCGACGGTTGTTTGTATCAAAGTCGTTAATGTAAGTGTTGACCCCAATATTATTATTCTTGCCTAGCATGTCATAACTTCTACTTTCAAGACTACTAGTCTCAAAACTACCGGAACGACTATAATATTTGGCCAAAAAATCAATATCTCCATACGACTCCCTTCTTATATCGACGCTATCAAACAATGAGGGATCTGTTTTGTAACGGTTGTAGCAAGGAAGATCGAAGAATTTCATAGGAGTGTTGGGTTCATCACTGGAATCATTTGCGTTGGTGTTCTTATTATGTTTACCCCATTTTATTCTCTGAGCAAAACCTCTATATCTGTTTGAAATGGAAACATCCCTCTTCCAACCAATCTTGTTGTCTATGGTTTGAGGAAGGAACCACATGACTGGCAAATACATCCTCCTACAAACCTGAGCAGAGGAGGCAGAATCACAATGTTGGTGATTCCTGTGTATTGAAAGAAATGAAAATCTCTCATTTAACTTTTGAAGCTGCTTCTTTCTTTGATGGAATGATTTTGACGATTTTTCGAAGAAGGCGTTAGATCTAATGGATCCCATATCCTAGCTATTTCTTTTCTGTTTTGTTTGCTTCAGTATCTGTATTATGTTTGTAGCAATAGAGCAGGTCTTTTTTGAGTTATTCTGGTAATTCTCTTCTACAGCATTATGAAAGAAGGAGAGAAAGAAAGAAAGAGCAATAATAAAGAACGAATAAACCCAAGAATAAACAGAGGAGTCTTAGAGAATGAAGACAATGTAAAGAAGGTACACAAACAGACACCACTTCTTGATATTAGTTCAACTTGTACGTAACACAGACAGAAAACACTAATAACAACTCACCACTTGCGAAAATCATGCATGTTAGAAAAATCACAAAGAAATTATCGTTCACAAAATCACACAGGCTAGTCGATGATCTACAATTGCCTACAACATTCTGTAGAGAATCCCATGTATTTAGAAGGTAGTGAAAGTGTTAAATGGTAAGACAAAAGTGAAAACAAAATAACTGACAAACATAATGTGAAATGTAATGGCCAGGCCTGAAAGACTGTGTCGATGACATAGAGTTATTCTAGTTATTTGGTTTCTTCAGAAGAAGAGAATATAGAAACAATGAAAGCTGAAAATGAAACAATGCAATTATAAGAAGGCGTAAGAAACTCCACAGAGACCAAAGACGAAGGTTCCCATATACCAGAGGTAAGAGAAGTCTTCATGTTCTTTAACAGCATTGGTTCTTCTTCTGTTTTCTAAACTTCTTCTAACCTTTCTTCTTGCAGAGCCTGTAGTAGTGGTTTCTGCAGTAGGATTCAAAGTCACGGTAGGCAACATCAAAGGTGGTCTATAGGCAAGAAACATAGGAGCAAGAGCAGTACCATCATATGAATATAATTGGACAGCATATTTACCTGAGTAAGAGTCAATATATAAGTTGTACTTGGTGAACGACATGTTTCCTTTGAATCGCGAGTATGTAGATACTCCATCATCATCACAAGGGGCAGAGAGTAACTGTCTGCTGTCTACTTGAATGATATCCACAGAAATTGAACCATCTGATTCAACAGTATAACTACCATGCTGATATTGTAACACTGCTGTAGGACAGTTATGTGATTTAGGATTACTGGTGACCACATAGATAGCCGACTCAAAATGTCCATCTTCAGTGAATGAATAACTTCTCCCTGGAAGAGCTGGCTCGATCAACAATTCGTCAACAGGGTCATAAAAACCTGGCCCAGTGAACACCTTATTTGATTTTGTAGTCCACGTACCGACCAATGACAACGTCTCACCGGCTACCAAACTCAAGAGACTCAACGAAGTGAGAAATAAGGCACATATACTGTTGAAGATCATGATTATTTAACGCGTTATGTATATATAATTATTCCGAGAATAGTATGATGTGATTTGTACCCTTTGATCTTAGGGAATCGAATCTCTCACTGGTGAAAAAGTATCAAAAACAAGCTGAAAAAAATATCTGGACTCAAATTCTGTTTGAATATGCAGTAACTAGCGATGGTTTATCAGATAATGTCCTCTGCCTCCAAGAAATAGCCGTAAACAACTAACTCCTATATCGATACGCTTAATGAATGAAAAGGAAGGAGTCTTCAAAAATTTTTATTTTTTTTCCTTTCTATATCAGCCTTTCTTTGTGTTTGGCAGTATTAACCAAGCGCAGCCTCTGTGGATAGAGGAAAAACTTTGTTAGGTGAGGTGGAAAAGCCACAGTGGAAAAACTCACTGCCTCTATTTGATCAGGGTAAGCTTGACCCGTATTGTGTACATAATATACTAGTAGCACCTAAAGTAAAGTAATGTCTGTTTGACGGTAGACCTCCAGCACCAAACCACTTTGTACAAACCACCGATAACCACCAGATTTTGTTTCCACACTAGATTACATAGATGTTCCAAATTGGTAAATTGAGACTTATTTTATTTTTAGATGTTAGTAGTAGACAAAAGTAGTCCGGAATACAGTAGTTTACCATTAATTACTTACCGGAGACCCTAGAAAGTCACAGGGGTAATCATTATAACAGTATCTGATGCTACTAGTAGCTTTACCATCGCTAAAACAACGATGATACTCCTTACTTCTATAAAAAAGATTGATCTAGTGGGTATCTTGGCTACCCAAGCAAGGGCACATGCTGGTTAATTCATGCATGAAGATTCATCTACTGGATTACTGCATTACTGCATAGAGGATTTTGATAGATAGGCCTCGTGTTGACATATTCATTGCTTGTTATATATACCAAGCCATTCCTAGAGATTTCTAAACGAAATGTCAGCTATCCCTCTCATGAATCAATAAGGGAAACAAAGAGAATCTTCATTCATATCATCGAGCGTTGTTTCTAAGCATGGTGTCAGTTGCGATAGGAGCATCTACAATTGGAAATAGAATCATCCCACATTACTATACTGATTTACATGAATTTGTTGGTTCTGTCACCTCGAAGACCAACACAGGAAGCAGTTTGACCCCTGCAGAGAGCCGTGTTACCAACCTGTATACCTCTACTGATATTTTGGAAACAGCAATCTCTCAGAAATCGACTTCAACAACAGCTCTGATTCAAAATGCAACTTCAACATCAACTTCAAAAGCCTCAACATACTCATATACTCGGGTCAGAATGGTTGGGTTGTTAGCCATCAGCTTCATATTGCCGAGTATAATAGCTCTTTAGCCGATCCTAGCACATTACACAAACGAAATTGTATTGGAATACTCTTAAAATTATAGATTACTACTGGTCCTTATAGATTTTTATACATATTAATCGATAGACCCGCATTATGTTAATACATTCGGAAAAATTATTTTTCAGAAAGTCCGCCTAGTTTTATGGTAAATGCAGAAATGATGCCAAACAAATTCAACAGTTTTTGCAACATGCAATGGTTTTTATCAGCACTCTGAGATTCAATGGTTTTTGTACAAGAAACGTCCCCTATGAAGCTGATATTTCTCTCAAAGCTTCGTGCCTACTTCATAATACAATAATTATGAGACGTCAGTACTGAACTCAAATAGCAGCTCTCTGACTTGAGACTCTTTGAATAAGTGTGAAAAAACTAATTTGAATACTACAAGATTATACAGAGTTTAACCGAATAATTATCTGAGTTTAACTATGAGCCTCATTCCATTTATAACAAAAAGTATGCAGATGTCAGAAGACCTTAGATAGCTGATGTGATTGAACTCCGTGATTTCCCAGAACCTAGATTCATTTGCTATGTCGACAGAATTTGATATTTTCTTCTTTTATGCAGTTTTTGCATGGACATGCATATCTGACCAAGAATAACGGCACATTAGATAATATAAACTAGACTATGGGTGGCTCCTCCGAATTATAATCTCTTAACTTGGATGAAATTGGCTTTGAAAGCCGTATTGTGGATAGGGGGTACATAAAAAATGCATCGCTGCATTAGACATCTCTCTAAAACCTCAACATCATATTTTGAGGTTTAGGTATTACTAAGCTCTCTAACATGAATTGCCCAATCTATCTCAAACAAGTCTAAAATTATTCGTGGAGAAGCCCAGATATTTACGGATAATGTAGCATGGATGAGCAAATTTTTCTGGGCTTAAATATAGCATCAGTGAAGAGTTTATTACTCCTCGATATTCTATCGATTAACCGACAATACTTAAATATTGGGAAATCCAACTCTCTTATGTTTTCCTCGAATTTTCTTACTACTCATTGTTTCTATCTATATCACCCACTAACTATTTCAGTTATAAACATGATATTCAAATCTGCAGTATTATTGGAAGTTGTCGCCGTCCTCGCATCGTTTTCCGAGGCTTACTCTACAATAAACAGCTATACACCTGAAATTGTCAGCTGTCCAGATAAGTCAACTCTTACCAGAGAAGCTAATGGTTTATCGACTGATGAACAGTCATGGCTTAAATCCAGAAGATCTGTAGCCAAAGAAAATCTTGAGAAATTTCTTGACGGGAAACTTAATTCATCGGAATATGAGTCCCTATTGGATGATGGCGATATCAACATTGGATTGGCCTTTTCTGGTGGTGGATTTCGTGCTATGTTTGTCGGTGCTGGACAGTTGGCTGCCCTCGATAACAACACCGTAGGGGCAGCTGAGCATGGTCTCGGTGGACTTTTACAAGCATCAACTCATATTGCTGGTCTCTCTGGTGCAAGTTGGTTATTGGGATCATTAGCTCTCAATAACTGGACCAGTGTTCAAACCATTATTGATGAGACAGAAAAGACTAACAGTATTTGGGATCTTGATAATCCTCTATATGCTCTAGCAGGACATAATTTCGTTGATGACATAAAATTCTGGAAGAAATGGATTAGTGATACCAAGAACAAGAGAAAGGCCGGGTTTGAGGTATCGTTTGCAGATATCTGGGGAAGGGGGATCAGTGATGTAACACTTTCCCAATCTGGTTATGGAAAGGATGTAACTTGGTCAGCAATTAGAGATATGGAGGCTTTCACTGGTCATCAAATGCCTTTGCCAATAGCAGTAGCAAACGTTCAGCCTAGCAATGATGTTGTTGATATAAATACTTCCGTTGTTGTTGAATTCAGCCCATTTGAGTTAGGATCATGGGATTCTGACACCAGAACCTTCAGCGATATCAAATATTTGGGATCCAATGTAACTAACGGAGTCCCATATGACGCTAATACCTGTATTGAGGGTTTTGACAATGGTGGTTTTGTTATGGCATGTTCATCTGACTACTTTACCTTTAAATACGATGCCAAATTCTACAAAACTGGATCAAAATTTTTGAAATTCGCTAAAGCCTTTCTCAGCGACATTGACGCAGCTGCAACTATCGAGGCGGTTCTTGATCCTAATCCATTCTACCAGTCATCATACGCTACCAACATAGATGTCTATGCAAAAAAATCTTTAGGTTTGACCGATGGAGGTTCTGATAACCAAACCATTCCTTTTGCACCATTGTTGATTCCAGAAAGAGAAATAGATGTTATCTTTGCTTATGACAATGATGCTATAACCGAGCAACACTGGCCTGATGGGTCTGATTTAGCTGCTACCTATGATAGACAGTTTAGTTCCCAAGGATCCATCTACTCTTTCCCGTATGTTCCTCCAGCATCGGTGTTTTTGGAGCAAAACTTAACCAAGAGACCTACTTTCTTTGGGTGTGATGCTAGTAATCTCACCCATTTGGCACACATTCCTCCTTTGATCGTTTACACTGCCAACACAGAGTATTCTTCAGCTACCAATATTTCAACGAATAAGATACAATACTCCGTGGATGAGAGATTAGCTACAATAAAGAACGGGTTTGAAACAGCTACTCATAATAATCTTACCGAAAGCTTGGCTGGGGATATTGGTTTTGATATATGTGTGTCATGTGCTATTGTCAGAAGAGCACAGGAAAGAAAAGGGATTGAGGCAAGCGAGACTTGCAAAAAATGCTTTGATTCGTATTGTTGGGATGGAACTTTGTAAATATTTTTACTGCTTTAATTATTATGTAGTATATTTCATGCATGCTGGTACATGCCATGAAATCTTTAATTTCTCTCTTAGTTCTACTTTTAATGATAAATCAAGATTCATTTCTCTTTCACACCTACTAAGCAATATGTAGTATATGACAATTCTTATACGTCACCGTTCTGAAAACTGCATCACAAGTTCTGGCTTCGACTGACCAGTGATCATAGTACACAACTTCTACTGTGTTGATGCACAATAGAAGTAATTATAGTTGTGCGCTTATCACTTTAAGTACACGTATATATTTCCTAGAATATCATTTGCTGAAAATCCAACACGTCCGGGTAAATGCAGTTTTTTTTTGGATTTTTTCCTATTTTTTTTTTTCACTGGAAATTATCAAAAATCAGAATATAATTGGGGTTTAAATAATCACTTTATAGAGCTTGGTTAGAGGTATAGGATTCTGCCCTTTCTACATCAACAGCCAACGAAACTCACTTCACAATGTTCAAATTCAACGCTTTACGTCAATCTTCAAGAGCCATCAACTTGGTCGCCAAGAGAACTTACGCTGAGGCCACCTCAGGTACTTTATCCTTGAACTTTTCATTGCCATACAAGGCTTTGTACGACAACGTGGCTGTCACTCAAGTCAACATCCCTGCTGTCACTGGTGCCAGAGGTATTTTGGCCGATCACGTTCCTACTATCGAGGAATTGGCTCCAGGTATTGTAGATGTCATTACCACTTCTGGTAGCGAGAAATACTTCGTTTCTGGAGGTTTCGCTACTGTTCAACCAGGTTCTAAATTGTCTATCACTGCTGTCGAGGCCTACCCAATTGACTCCTTCTCCCCAGAGGCTATCAAGAGTAAGTTGGCTGATGCTCAAAAGAACTTGACTTCTGCTGACGAAGAAACCGCCACCATTGCTGCCATTGAAGTTGAAGTTTTGACTGCTTTGCAAAGTGTCGCTAAATAAGCGAAATAAAGCATTATAAAACAAAGAAAAGTTATCAACCTATCAATATTCTCTCCGCTAAAAAATAAACAATACTCTCAGGATTACATCGCGTATGGAGGCGGAATTCATACTGTTGTACGACTCTTCTGTTATTCATTGCAACTGTGTTCTGTGAGACCTGACACTCTATATACAATGGAATCCTATCAACTGATTTAATGAAAATTTATGCATTTTTCTATTTAGGGATGTAAGTGGTATTTATTGTATTGTAGAGATTATATATAGGAATCTATAGGGACCTATAGGAGTCTATTGGATGTAGCTATATAGTGTCAGCTACTTCCCCAACAGGCCTTATAGAGGGTCCTACAAAGGGCCCTAACTTCTAGTACTTGTATCTTACAGTGCACCACTTAACCGATATCCATCCACCACTATCGATATCACTCCTTACCTGGGCCTGCATGGGCTTTATACAGT
>JAKVQV010000044.1:0-12489 GCA_030490795.1 Saccharomycopsis sp. yHQL182
GTGGTTGGATCTTCTTCTAATTGGTCTTCGACCAATGAAGGATGGTATACCGTAGACCCGTTGGAAGTCGAGACCAACTTTAACCAGTTTTCAACCGGATAGTTGATGAATATATCAAAATCCTCTTCATAAGTGTTGGTAAGTCCATACTCTTTAAATTTACCCAATTGCCATTCAACAAGTTTATGGTTGGTGCCTGCCAAATGAGGCTCCTTAGTCAACTCGTAAGACCAATTTGCGGCGTAATTAGACGTCGTCAACACATCTAGGAAAGCCTCTGTAATTAATTCAGATGATTTGTGGCCGTCTACGTCCGATACATGATGCCATTTCTCGTTAATAGCGATCGGTATGTCACTTGTGATTAATAGGAGAAGTGTAGCGACAGCTAAACAAAGAGTACCTAATTTCCGCTTTTGACAACTCTTTTGAGAAGATCCTAGTTGGATCTTCTCATCAAGTAGTTTCTCATTCAGCATTATAGAAATATATATGTCTGTTCCCTTTCCAGATATCAATAGCTGATGAGATACTTTACTATTGCTTCTTGGGTCATTATTTTTGATTTAGTTAAATTATCATGGCGCAATGAAAACAAATATTTTTTCCCTTCAATAAATTTTGCCTGCTTAAAGATCCGGCCAAAGATTTCAACATGATACCTATAAAGAATGGAACCGCTAAATGGAAAAACTAAACGGAACTAGTTAAACATACATTGAAGTCAGATAAAAATAAAGAAAAGTGGGGGAAAGGAACATTAGGCATATCAGATAGCTAGAAAGGACAGAACCGCACAAAAGATGGTCAGAAGAGTTATATACACATATAATTAAAGCCACCGCTTCTATTTGGAAACAGGCTGAGGTTTAGATACACGGCTGTCATTGTCGCGACCACGTCCTCCACGGAAGTTTCCGCGACCACCACGGAAGTTTCCACGACCACGTCCTCCGCGTCCTCCGCGGAAACCACCTCTGCCACGACCACCTCTGTGGAAAGGTCTGCCATCACCACCGTTTTTGAATTTTCCTTCAGCCTCCTTCATCTCAACGTAGGCAGGCTTGGTCATAACAAGCAACTCTTTACCTTCGTAAGTTGGCTTTGAAATAAGAAACTTCTCCGCATCCTCGATCTTGGCGTATTCAACAAATACACTTCCTTTGAATTTCTTATCGAAAGTTCTTCTCAATCTTACCTGGTTGACTTCACCAAAGGTGTTGAAATATTTTTCAAGCTCAACTTGCAAAACACCAACTTCTTTGTCAACAGCGAACCCTTTGGCATAGATAGATCTTTGGAAGGCATTCTTCTTTGTTTCTTCGCTTGGTGGTAACAATGGGACCTTTCTCTTGACAAGCTCTTCATTGGAGCTGACCTCTAAGAAAGTCGACAGCTTTAAAGCATTGACAATCTTCTCCAAAGGTCTGTATTTCTTCATTCTCGAGAACTGAGCAATAGCACTTATTGGGACAAATCCATCTGGAGATCCCTGAACAAGTCTCCATAAAAACTTGTCGTTAGGTAAGTTAAAGTCAGAGAAGTAGAATTCAACTTGCTTAACAATCTCTGCCTCCTCGGAGACAGGAGTGGCTGGAGCAGCAGCATCAGCAGTAACTTCAGTAGTAGCTTCAGTAGTAGCTTCAGTAGTAGCTTCAGCAGTAGCTTCAGCAGCAGCTTCAACCGGGGCTTCGGTGCGCGTCTCGACGGCAGGCGTACTGACTGATTCTTTGACTGGTTCACTCATGCTAGACTTCCTATATTTCTATCCAAACTATCCAATTGAGATCCAAACACAACGAATATACAAACAGATTTGTGTGCCCTCTTCAGTACTCCACCGTATAGACCAACTTACGGAATAAACCACGAAATAAGATAAAAAAAATTCATAATCGGTATACTGAAAAATCTTTGCCAAAAAAATTTTCACGTTGACGCGGGTTGATGCGTCTATGTGGTGGTAGACGCTGTTGAATACATTATGATGCATGATGCAGCGCGTACCTGAACATTAAAACTAACATAGAGAGTCCAATTCTCTGAAAGGAGTTCAGTAATGGGGAATGAAGTCTTGTTAGTGTACTCTCAGGCAGAGATCATTAATCCGAACTTCCCTATTTTAATAAATTTGCCAACCTTTGAATGGGCCAATTTGGATGTTCAAATAAAATACCACTTTTTCTCGTACGTAATACGATCCAGACATATAAAGATCCTCTTAGTTATCCAATATAGTTGGCCAATTTTAAATCCAATATATTTGGTCAAGTTCAGTTCTGGTTTCCTCTCCTATTGGACGTTTCATTTAATTCTCACCCAAAAGTGCTGTGTCAGGTATGCCATACCCCAACATGCTCAATATCAGCAAAGAAAATTTTTCGATGAGGATCGAAAGGTAAAAAATGATATCCAAAAAGGGCCGAAAAATTTTTTCCATTGAAATATCACCATCATGTAACAAACTCTTGCACATACATTATCAATTCGATAACCTTTCAGAGAAAGCTGGAATTAAGAAAAATGGCAGACCAAACCGAAGCTTATCAAGAACCAAAAGTACAAGACACCATTGTGGAAAATGTTCCGGAAGTTGATCAGTCTAATAGCACCCCAGCTACCGAAGACGTCAAGCCTAAGGATGATAAAGCCAGTAGACCAAGAACTGATGATAAGGAAGAAAGATGGTCTAAGAAACGTAAGCCGTCAGAGAAGCCTGCTAGAATGTGTGTATGTTTTATCAGCTCGTTCAAGGACAAGTATAATATGAAGCTATCTATTATACATGGTCAGTCTCATGGACTCGAGCCTATCTGTTAACAATTAACTTTTTCCTTCTATAGTATGTATACTAACGACTATTCTAGTTACGAACCATGCCCTGTCTTGTTAGATAAGGATGGAAAGCCAATCCCTAAAGAGGCCAGAAAACCAAAGAAAAAAGTGGCAATGATGATTGGATATTGCGGGACTGGTTACTATGGAATGCAATTAAACGACCCTAATCCAACTATAGAAAGGGAAATCTTTGAGGCATTGATCAAAGCCGAGGCTATCTCAAGAGCAAACTCCACTGATTTGAAGAAAAACGCATTCATGAGAGCTGCCAGAACTGATAAAGGTGTGCATGCTGCGGGTAATGTGATCTCGTTGAAGTTAATCATCGAGGACTCTGATATCGTCGAGAAGATTAACTCGTATTTACCTGAACAGATCCGTGTTTGGGGAATTGAGAGAACCAACAAGTCGTTTGACTGTCGTAAGATGTGCAGCTCAAGAATCTACGAGTATTTGTTACCTACTTATTCTTTGTTACCTCCTAAACCAAACACTAAATTGGCTAAAGACGTTGCTGAACAGGCTAAAACGTTCCCAGGAATCACCAGAGAGGACAAGGAAGGTGAAAAATGGTGGGAGGATGTGTTTTTTCAACTTGAAAAGGAAGGCATTACCCAGGAGGAATATAATAAAGCACAAGTTATTTTAAGAGACCAAGCTGAAGGAGCTGCCGTGGATGAAAACTACAGCTTCATCAAAAATGTTAAACAAATAGAGAATAAGATCAGACGGTCATATAGAATTTCCGAAGAGAGATTGAACTTATTCAGAGATGCTATGAAACTTTATGAGGGTCATCACAACTTCCATAACTTCACTGTAGGGAAGAACTTTAAAGAAGCAAGTGCTAATAGATATATGCTTTCCACAAAGGTTAGCGAACCTTTTGTCATAGAGAACACTGAGTGGGTATCGATCAAGATCCACGGTCAATCATTTATGCTTCATCAGATTCGTAAAATGATTGGAATGGCCAGTTTGATCATAAGAACTGGTTGTCCATTGACCAGAATCTCCGAAGCATTCCAAGAGAAAAAAATCAATGTTCCAAAGGCTCCAGCCTTGGGATTATTATTGGAGTGCCCTGTATATTCAGGTTACAACAGCAGATTACAACAGTTTGGCTATAATGAGTTGAACTTTGAGAAGTTCGAGGATAAGATGTTGGCATTCAAGAAGAAATTCATCTATGATAAGATTTATGCTGAAGAAGTCAAGGAAAATGTATTCCATGGATTCTATGGATTCATAGATAATTATAATGGTGAGCCAATGTTTGAATTCTTGACTGCAAAAGGTATAAGCAGCTCGACTGCTGCTCCAAAAAAAGAGTTGGCATTACCTAACGAGAAGAATGATCCTCAGGAAGACGTCAACTAATGAGTATCATAAAAGAAGAGAGCTTATTTTACGGTAACTGTAATTTTTTTTTTTTCATTAATACAACTGTATATTTTCAGATTATAGAATCTCATATCTAAAGCAATGCTAGCATATATGTAGATATTATATTACACCTTTTATCAGGATGATACTCATCGTTTGCCCTTTTTCTTGGTATTAGGAGCAGCTTTTGCCTTGGCTGGCTTAGGAGGTCCCTCGTAATGTGTATGGCCTAGTCTGTTCTTAGCGCAAGAATTAACCCATTCCATACACCGAGCCTTTTCACGGTCGGTCCTGAGTTTCTCGATACGCTTAATATTGTCCTTCAACTCTTGCACCTTTAGTTCACGTTCCTCCAGTTTCTTTCTTCTTGTTTCTCTTTTTGATATTCTTTTAGGCCTTCTTACTTTCTTCTTGTTTTTATCCTTTTTCGGCTCAAGTTTAGCAGATGTCCGAGTTCTGCGGCCACGAGGAAGGATTTCCTCCTCATCATCATCCAGTTCTAATTCTGCAAATTCTTCTTCTTCTTCTTCTTCTTCTTCTTCTTCTTCTTCTTCTTCTTCTTCTTCTTCTTCTTCCTCATCGTTGTAGTCATCACTATTGTGCATATCTTCATCATCGTCCTCGTCTTTGCCATCAGCACCATCTTCTTGTTTTATTTCTTCCTCATCAGATATAACTGTGTCATTAATGATCTTAAGAAGCTCCACTTCCTCTTCTGGGGGAGTATCTAACAGTAAAGCTTTGCGTTTGGCGTCAATACTTGCATCAATGGCGTCCTTCAAATGAATTAGTTCTTTACGAAGTGCCGATTCTCTGGTACCCCATGGGTTCAAGCATTTTATGAGACTCTCTATATCTTGACGAGTATCAATGTACTTCCAAACATCAGACGACAATAATGGGCAATACCTTTCATCAACCAATTTTCTTTGAAGTGGAGTTATCTCTGGCAGTATTTCTTTGGAACCAGCACTAAAAAAGCCATTGCTATTATTTTCAGCAGTGATGATCAATTCAACAAGTTTGCTTCCCTTAGCATCGAACACTGCCGTGTCAGTGAACTTTAAGTCAAAGATCTCTCTGGCACTAATTATGAAGGATGTTGGCAATTTGGGGAATGTCGAGTCTTTGAGAGCCTCTTCGGTCTTAATTGCCTCGGACTCGCTTTTAACCTGGGCGTTCTTATGAAGTGTTTTCGTCAAAATATCGGATGAATCTTCTTCATCTAATCGTTCATGGAGACTTTCGCGCAACTTATAAAAGTTTATGACATCTTTTTCCATTATTTTCAACAAACTGAAACCATCATCATGACTTGGTCCTTGAACCCATAATCGGCCCATAAGATATGTTTCATCCACAACATCATTATCGTCATCATTATCAGAGTCTTCATCTTCTTCTGCTCCTGGTGCTGCTCCAGAAGATGAGCCAGGAGGTCCTTCCTTTTTAACAATCGTGCTTTTCGTAGCAAGAGCTGGAAGACCATTACTCTCGAACCACCAGTATCTATTGTAAAACCGGTCCTTTCCGATGAGCTTGATTCTTTGGCAATCAATCTCAGAGAGTTTTCTCTCAATCTTCTTTCTTTTAACTCTAAAAACTTCTGCGGCAGCCATCTTTTCGGCCCGTTCTTTAATTTTTGCTTCAAATTGTGGGTTTTCTTTCGAGTATGCCAACTCATCTTCTGTGACCTCACTCCGTAACGTGAAGTTTCTGCGTCTTTTCTTTCCGTTTACAGTACCATTGGCAGTAACCCCTTCGGCATCCATATCAAGAATAGGAAGATGTGAAGGTGGAGGAGGGATTGCGCTAAAGCTTCCATTACTTCCTTTGGAGTTTTTCCAAGCAAGAAGATCGGTATTACATTCGGCATTGAGCTCTCGTGCTTGTAACATCGTGGCTTTGTACTCTCTAATAACATCTAATCGGTCTCTTCTGAGTCGTGTGGATTCTTCCATGGAATTGTCTATGTAAGTACGGATGATTCTTCCTTCAACTAACAAATCACAAAGAATAGACAACGCTTTGATTTTCAATTCGGCAGAGAGTTTATTATTAAAGTTATTGAGAACCGAGGAAGGAGAAGCAGTGACATTTTTTGGAGCTAGTGTAACTCTTACTTCTTTGACAATTGCTTTATACTTTTCAACATGTTCAACCAATGAGAGGATGCCTAACATAATGATCTGCCAATATCCGTCTTTGAAATTACGCTTATATAATCGCTCTTGCCACGAGATATTTCTGTAGTTCAAAAGTTTATGCACGTTGTCTTCAGGCTCGAGATACTCGTCCTCTGACTCCTCACCGTCTCCTTCATCTGAAGAATTATCGTGATTCTGACAATGGATCTTTTTCTGTTTCTCTAGAATGTCATCGAACGATTCTGTTTCCAATTCAACATTCTCATAAACATCGAAATCCAACCCATAGTCTTCCTTTGGAACAGCCTTAGTATGCTCTTTCTTTGGTTTTTCTACAGCTTTCTCTTCAGGAAGTTTGTCCAGTGGCTCGATTTTAGGCTGTTTTTCATTCTTGACGTCCGATTCCGGAGTTTCATTATCGGTTTCGTCTTCTGTTTCTGACTCATCAAAGTAGCTATAATCTGGAGGAATGGTAAATAACAAATAGTCTTCATTCTCGTAATCACCATTGGTAGCAATCGGGAATTCTCCTGATCCGGACTCGTTATTATCGTTGTTTGCATCTGTTAGAGAAATGGAAGGACCTCCAGAAGGCTCAATTTCTTTTTGATCAGAAGAAGCATTTGCTGAGGCCGCGGCGGCCGCGGCCTCAGCAAATGCCACTTCAAAACCTTTGGTTCGTAGACTAGGATTATCATTGGCCGATAACATAAAACAGCTCAAAGCTGAGCAGTAGATTTCGCTAATTAGTTCCAAATTTTTCGTAGCTTTGAATTTGAAGCAGTTGACGAAGTCATCAAATGTGAATGTATCTATAATCAAAGCATTTCTGTAAACTTGAAAGAATATCCATACTTGTAAAGCCTGCGGCGTACAGCCCTGAAGAACTCCACCAGGGACCACACCTAAGGGCATTCCACTATGTTTCTCTGCCATATTCGCTGAGTTACTCGGAATTAGGAGATCTTCAACAATAGAATTCTTAGGAGCATATGATTCTAAATAGTTCAGGCTGTTTTGAAGATATGCCAATTCCTCACGTCCTCCAACAGCAGCAATTGACGCACTGGGAGGTCTAGGACCGCGATAAGAACTGATTATCAAGTCATGGGCCGATGGAGCCTGCATTGAGTCTTTAGTCAAGTTACTGAACTCCATTTGTCCAGATAGAACGTCATTTCCATTATAGTCAATATTTTCATTCCCGTGATATCTATTATGAGCAACTGGGTTGATATTACCATTAAAGTAATTACCATCGCCACTTCTGATTCTATTGTTCTTTTCCTCAAGTTTCCGAAGCTTTTCTGCTGCTGCAACTGTGGCTTTATTGGGTCTACCGGCAGGCCGTCCCTTTGGCTTTGGGATACGCGGCACCTGGATTTGATCTGGGTTCTTTGGCTTGCGACCACGTTTTCCTGGCTCCTTACGAGTAACAGGCTCTATAGGCCTACCTTTCTGACCAGGTAGTATATTGTAGGCATCCTGACCAATAAGCGAGTTTTTACGCAGTTTTTTTCCTGGAATTGCACCCATCTGTGAAAGATTTTTCTTAGATCTTCTTCTTTTTAGAGTAGAAGGTTCCTGTTCGGAATCTGCCTCAGAATCGTCCTGATGATGGTACCCATCATGAGAAATATTCAAAGGAAGATCTGGTTTAGGGGCATATTGCATCAATTCGATTGGATATTCTGAGGGAATTCTGAATTTCTTTGCAAATTTGTCGCGAACCACCCAAGGAGCTCCTATTTTTGTTGATCGCGACACACTGAGCTTGATGAAGGTTTTAACGTACCATTTTGTGAAATGAGAACGGTCGCGTGAAATACTATGCTCGTCAACGGTCTGTTCGCTGGTTGCGCCTGAAGGCGAAGCGAAAGATACTCTGTATTTGCAGTAGCCAGGCTGAATGATGTTACCAAACGAATCGGACAATGAATTAAATTTTGCCTTTTCCTTGATCTTTGCCGGCCGTTTCATGTCCTGAACCTTCACAAGAACACTCTCTCCAGGGTAGAAGTCCGACTTGAATTTGGAATATACGTTATCAACAAGAGAATCCAATCTGGAAATCGTCGAAAACTGCAAATATCGAAGAACAGGCTCCTTCAAAGCTTCGGGAAAATGCTTCTCTACCTTGGTCATCTCGTTCTTTTCTGACTCCAATGCCTCAAAATACGTGAAACATGAATTGCCTGTGATTTCACACACGAATTTCCGACGCAGGTAGTAATCCAATCGCGTGAGATATTCATCATAGGTTTGGAACCATTCTTTTGTTTCTGGGATATACCATACCTTGACATTATGATTTTCCGGCAATGGCGGAGGTGTTTGATAGATCACCGGTTTCCGTTTGTATAATACCTGGTTAATTGTCGTTAGTATATATGCATGTGGGGAGTCTTGCTTCTCAGCTTGCACAGAGATATAAAACTTACCATTATTGAGGCAGAAAATGTGCATTAGTTTCTTATTATACCTCAAACTGACACGATCGGTGCGAGATCTGATATTGATGGCACAAAAAGGGTTTATTAGCTCGCTTGAAGTCCGAAATACACCACACCACAACGGAATCGATTGACGCGTCTTCCAATCCCTTGTAAAGAAGCTAAATATCGCCAGAGACAAAAGAAAAGGATAAAAGTAATATCCAATAAATACATCAAGAAATTTCCTGATTTTTCTTTTTTTTTTCACTACATTTTTTTGTTATTCTTTTTTCGTGCAATATCTATAAACTTGCCTGGAATAAGGTTTCAATTTTTTTTTCTGATATTTTTTTTTTCTTATTTTCTTTTCTCTTTATTTTCTCTTTAATTCCTTTTCTTTTCCCTTTCTTATTTTCTTCCTTTCGAGTCAATGCCAATGTCGAACTGTTTGATTGCAAACTGGCATTGTGGGTTTCGTAGAACAAAGTTTCATGACTTTATTATGCCGAGATAGACTTTGATCTACGAAAAAACGAATCGTCACAGCTTCCCGATGATGATTTAAAAATAGACAGCATCAAACCTTAGGATACATATTCGAAATGTGTGGCTAATATGGCTACTGCATAATATTTAGCTCATTAACGGAAAACCATATTAAATATGTTATAGTCAGCAGACAAATATGTTTACTCGATCTTTATATATTGCTATATATCAAAGCAGTTTTCCCCAACCCCGAAATGCAGGGTCCATTATGTACCGATGCGAGGCGACCCTATGTAGATGTGCAGAGGATACCGAGATATATGCATGCAGTCACGTATCCTAGTATAGCTACCAGTTAAGCAGAAAATTTTGTTTCTTATGTATTGCTTATTGAGATCTATAGATGTGAAACAGTCCAACAGGTCCAGATCTGAATAGTAATATTCGTTGTATATAGAGATACATAAAACCATATGTATGGTATATCTTCATATTATTGTCACAAACTTTTGCTAGTGGAACCGTTAGCAAATTGAAAGATCTCAACAGAGTTCAGCTTAGTCAGTTATCAGAAATATTTTGGTACCTCATGACAAAACTTCAGTCTCGTTCAGTCTCACTATATAACACAGATAGTGAAAATACTTTCCCTGATTAGTGGGCCTAAATCCGCTTGGTTGCCCATAAACACCATGAATTACAGATCTCTCTGAGGTTGAGGGAACTCTATGAGCCTGAATCAAAGCAAAACAGCATTATTTTAGAGAATAGGGCCGACTCCTGTCAAATCAGTTTTACAATTTAATGTTTGATTACTGATATGATAAACAAAATAGCAATAGCAATAGAAATAGAAATAGAAATAGAAATAGAAATAGAAATAGAAATAAGAAGCAGATATTAAAAGAAAAAATAGAAAAGAAATATCAAACAAGTGACCAAGCAGGGTATCTTTGTGAGAATCACCCTCACAGATTAGAAAAGTTTCTATCTCTTTACAATTAGCAGAAAAGTCAACTTCCAAGTTTCTCACTGCTTCTGGCTCTGGCGAATTTACGAATTCCAGATCGTGAGTTTGAGAGATAAATAAGGTAAAAGTTTTCACAAAACTGAATAACATACCCTACAACTTTGGGGAACAACTTAAATCCATGATCTCACCAGGAGTCAAATACGCAACCTTCTCGTATATATGCCGCCAAGGGTTTTTGAGTTTCTCGAAAACATTTGTTATAGCTACAGTCTTAAAATAACCTGGGATATGGATAATAATCAGAAGATGTATAAATAGCTCTGACACTATAACATCTGCCATGGTGGTCAAAGGCATAGCCGACGCCAAATTAATTAAATCCCTTACGTCATTCTCTAGAAGAAACACTAGGTGGAACTGCAATTCAGTTGGTAAATCAGATAATTGAATCATAACTGTCTGTTATCTTTATAACACTCTATATATACTCTCCTAAGGAGGCTGACAATAAAAAGATTGGAGAGATTAATTCAGAAACTTTTTTCCAATATCCAATGTCCTGAAGTTTCCTTCACGGTATTCCAATCCACCATGTAATGTCGGAAGTTTTTCCTTCGCCTCATGGATCCAAAAGCGTGGTACAAATAACTTACTTCAATTTTTAGAAATTTCTTGTTATTGATACACTGATTAGTTCTCAATATTGTTCCGAAACGCATTTTGAATAAATGTGCATACACTCTGAACAATCCTATTTTCAACAAAGACGATAGTTAAGATATTTCTCTATAACGTCATATGGTTTTATTCGCGTATCAGGCTCTAGAATTCTACAAATATAAACGTATTATTAAGAAGGAAGAAAGTATATAGACGTAATCTACTTGGTAACCAACCTTAAGGTTAAAATCTGCATTCAGATTATCAGGTAAATGGAAACTCTACTACGTACAGTATTTAGTTCCGTAAACATATCTCTTCTTTTACTACTTCAAGTGTCTTTGTGACATAGTAAAAGTCGGATAAACTCAAACCCCGTCCCCAATAAAACAGAAGGACTGAGGAAGTCACGTGATATATGCGATGAGGTCAATTGTTTCTTCTCGGCGAAGCGAAAGATTAGCCAAGTACTGCCAATTGACTTGGTGTGGTTGAGCCTGGTTATTAATATGGTGTTACATTACACTTACGAATATTCATTACTTAAAATAAAAGGCTTACCGGAAACGCAAATCCTACGCAGGGGAGATATTTCAGAGATATTCCAAAAGCGGAGAGGATCGTGGATATACCCGCAGATAACAAGAATAAGACTTGATTGGTTAATTCGGACTGATATTGTTCTGATGATGGGCGCAGTCTATTGTCTGGGGCAAATTGTACGATTTAAGTTCAAGGAGACTTCAACGTAGATAGATGATCTAATAGTGAATTTTGCGACTATGGTGAAATCCCTCGCCATTTTTCACTTTTCTGAAGATCTTTTTACCGAAACGGAACGGGCTCTGATAGATACTACAGTGGATATAGATATAAAATAGAACCATAATCTCCCTCTATTCGGAGGTGTTCATTCATGCTTACATACACTTTTTTGTGCTGATTTGTCAACTCTGCCACCCACTCAATCTGAAAAGCAATAGCTAAACACAATTCTTTCCAAGTTGATTGCGTGGTTGCTATCTATCCATACAGACAGTTTTTTTTCTCCCTTATCAGCAATGCCAATCACGGAGAAGGAATCCCTCACATCGAGAGACAAGCCTTCGGTCGTCTCTCCCGTACCACTCAACAGAAGAAGAAAAGCTTCAATAGTCAAGTCCTACTTGTATTTGTCTCTTGTGACAGTATTACTCTTTTTTGCAACTCATAAGTACCATTTTTCAAAGATAGGACGTTCTCTAAGATCAGTCGTGAGAAATAAAGATATACCTGTTTTACAAGCCGCTTATCTCGATGTCTTAAAAACGTCCAATCTTGCATCTAACTGGTCCTACGAATTTACCAAGGAATCTCACTTGGCAGGCACCAACCCTGGACTTGTTGAATGGCAATTGGCTAAATTCAAGGAGTTTGGGTTAACCAATACTTATAAAGAGGATTTTGATATATATCTCAATTATCCGGTTGAAAATTCGTTAAAATTGGTTTCATCTTACAATTCTTCGGTATTATATCATCCTTCGTTGATTGAGGACCAATTAAAAGAAGACCCAACCAG